>PVJA010021975.1:0-18821 GCA_004027025.1 Myocastor coypus
AAAAAAAAAAGACACACCCATTCATTTACCTATCACCTGCAGATACTGTACTCAGGCTGGGATGATAGTGGTTCTACTTGCGCTGGCTTCAGAGCCTGGCAGCCATTGTGTGGATTTGTGGTCGTGGACCCTCTGGCCCAGAAGAACAATCTAGGCTGCTCCTGCAGCTCATCTTCACGGTGCTAAATTCTCTGCCTATGCAGTTCAGGCTGGCCTTGAGCTCATTTTTGGAGCCCAGGCTGGTCTCGAACTCATACCGATCCTCCTGCCTCAGCCTCCCAAGTGCTGGGGTTACTGGCGTGTGCCACGACCCCTGGCTCTTAGTCCTTTTTATCTGGTCTTTAAAGCAGCTCTTTGGTAGATTGGCTCCTTCAAGCCGTTTGCTATTCTGTTCCCAACTGACATTTTCCCTTAGAAAAATATTTGTGCAGAGTCTGTTCGTCGGCTTCTGTTGATGGGAAGGAAGAAGACTTTGAAGAACATGGTGAGGGGCCGCCAGATAACTTAAGGGGATTAAAGCGCCTGCTTGGGCAGAGCGTAGCGGCCTGGCTCTATCCCCGGCTTGCTGTGCCAGCCCCGGCCGCCGGGCTGCGCTGAGACAGCGCGTGAGACCAGGCTTGATGGTGAGCGCCTGTAATCCCAGTGCTTGCAAGGCTGAAAAACAGGAGGATCACTACGAGTGTGACCTGTGGAGCGAGACCCTGTAGCCCCTGTACCAAATACATTAAAAAAACAAAACAAAACGAAAGCACGCGGTGAGTGCACCCACTCCTGGTGAGGTGTGAGAGTGAGAGGCTGCGGGGTGCCCCAGAGAGCTGGGGCGCTGGCCCAAGGCACAGCGCTGCCCTGGACCATGAGGCTGGGAGCCCTCCGGGCTTGCGGGTGAGCAAACCCCGGCTCTGCGGGAGGTAGGATCCCTTGTCTCGTCTCGTCCACCTCGGGTCGGGCCTGTGTGCTTGTGCAGTGTCTCTGCATTTCTCGAGGTCCACCACCTTCTAGGCTCCCCCCGCCCCCGTCGTTTTGAAACAATTGTTGCATTTGAAAACAAAAGAAAAATCCTCACTGTGCCTCCAGTGACCCCATTTTCCTGCCTTACCTTTTCTGTTTTACAGGGAAGCAGATTCTGAGAACTCCAGCAGGACCCTACCTCGAGCACACAAGAGGCCTCGCAAAGAGTGGATCACCGCGGTGTGCGTCGCGTCGCAGGTGTTGTGTCGCCAGCCACTGGAGTACTGCGTGTGGATCGGAGTGTTTTTCGCAGGTACTTTTCTCTTCTTTTCACACCGATGGGTGAACAGGGCACCTTTGCACTGCACCGCATGCCCAGGAAGCCTTTGTATCTTTGTGTTCGGAGACGGGCTGGCTAAGCTGTCCACTTGGCCGTGGAATTTACAGTCTTCCTGCCTCAGCCTTCTAAAATGCTGGGATTAGAAGCCTGCCCACCAGGCCTGGCTGTCTGAACTATTTTTTTTTTGCGGGACTAGGGATTGAACTGAGGCCCCTGTGTTTGCCAGACAAGCACGTATTCTACTGAGCTATTTCCCTGGTCCCCTAACAGAATATTAGTTCTTTGGTCACTTCTTGAAACAGTCTTGCTATGTAAGTTCAGGTTGGCCTTGAACTCAGGATCCCTCTGCCTCAGCCTCCCCAAGTGCATGCTCTAGCATCCAGCTCTAAGCACTTATTTATTTATACTTTTTATGTATTTGGCATAGTCCGCAGCTCAGATTCGAAGTGATCCTCTTGTTTTCAGCCTCCCCGGCATGGGGATTATAGGTGTGCACCACCGCACCCAGACCAGGGTGATGGCTCTGTGCGTCTGTGGGTGGTGTGCTGCAGCCGGTGGGGTGGGACGGGAATCAACCCTCGTCCCTGCGCTTGCCTAAGCAGGTGCTTAGTCTGCTGAGCTCTCTTGCTGGCCCTGTCTGAACTCTTTAAGAAGCGGAGGTTCCTTCTCCTCTTGCTCTTCGTTTCATGGTCTTTCAAGCCCCTGAGCAGTGTCCGCTCAGTGCTCCTCTCCCTTCTGGGTTACTTTTCCTCCTCACCCCCTGGCTTTGGCAGGATGCCTTTCATTCTCTTGTCCTTCTCACTGGTGCTTTCTAGTTTGTCCATGTTCCCTCTCTCTTTTTAAAACTAATTAGTTAATTAATTAATTTGGTACAGGGTCTCCCTACACCGCTCAGACTCGTAGTGATCTTCCTGCTAGCCTCTCCAGTGCTGGGGTAACAGACATGTGCCACCATGCCTGGTTTTGGTGGATGGCTTGGATTGAACCCAGTACCTTGTGCTTGCCTGGCAGGTGCTTAGACCGCTGAGCTATCTCCCCAGCCCCAGTATGTTCTGGTTTTGCCGGGTGTGGTGGCACACACCTGTAATCTCAGTACTTGGGAAGCTGAGGCAGGAGGATCAGTGCAAGTTTGAGACCAGCCTGGGCTACAAAAGTGAGCTCAAGGCCAGCCTGAACTGCACAGTGAGAGCCTGTCTCAAAAAGGCAAAAAAAAAAAAAAAAAAAAAAAAAAAAAAAAAAAAAAAAAGTCAAGCAGAAGTCGGACATGGTGGCACGCGCCTGTAATCCCCGTACTAGGCGACGGTGGAGGCAGGAGGAGGGGTGTGAGTTCAAGACCAGCTTGGGCTACAAAGTGAGTTCAGCTCCCTCACAGCCTCCAAACAGCTTCTCCGGTTCTGCCTGTCATGCTGCCCTCAGCAACCCTCAGGGGACCCCCATACCCAGCACCATGCTGGTTTAGCTCGGCTGCGTGTAACAAGTTGGCCACCAGTTGGCATCCACCACAGGGTACAGCAGGACAGGGAAGTGACTGCACTGGAGAGCTGTACCTCAGAGCCGTAAGGTGCCACCTCACCGCCCTCAGCAAGGCCAAGTCATGAGGGCTTCTGAGGCCATGGGGAAGCTGCAGACTCGGAGCGGCGCAGATGCAAGGAGTGGTGGAGCGCTGTGAGCCACACGGTGAGCGTTCCCGAATTACCGTGAAGCCAGCAGTTCCACTCGAATGTGCACGTACTGAGGAACTGAACGCAGGGGCTTGAGATGCTGTATTCGTGCTCACAACAGCAAAAAGGGGGAAACAACTCAAGTGAATGGATAAACAACGGATTGTGCAGCCTTTGCGAAGGAAATCTAGACCGGAGCCCGTGGACCTAGGCTTATTGAGGCGATCCTGTCCTAGGAGGACAGATGCTGATTCCACTTAGGAACAGCGTCTGGAGGAGTTGAGGTCACAGGGTTAGGAGGTGGTTCCTGCGGCCGGCGGCAGGGGATCAGGAGTTGTTAGTGTAGCTTCAGCTATTTGGGAAGAGAAAGTCCTGGAGATTGGCTGCGCAGTGATGGAAATATACTCAGTACCGAGCGGTGCATTGAAAATGGTTAAGGTGAATCAGGCGTTGCATGGCAAGCCTACAGTCCCAGCCACTGAGGAAGCCGAGGCAGGAAGGTCACTTGAGCCCAAGAAGTTTGAGGCCAGGCTGCGCAACATGGCAAGATCCTGTCACAAAACAAAACAAAGGCCAAGATGGTAAAATTTGTTTTCTAAAACTACAGTTGAGGGCCGGCGAGATAGCTCAGCGGTCTAAAGCGCCTGCTTAGGCAAGCTTAGGCAACTGTGGGGACTGTGGTTCGATCCCCAGCATCACATGCTGTGCCAGCCCCACCCCAAGGGCAGGATGAGCCGGCCATAACCTAAAAGAATAAATAGAAAAATAAATTAAACTACAGTTACTTTTTTAAAAAAAGCTAAATAAAGACCAGCTGGCTTTTGCAGGCAAGGAAACATTCAAGGCAAGGAAGTGATCTGACCCAAACCATTCGTGTCAACAGAGCTGGACCTCAGAGCTCTTGCCACTCCCTGGCTCCACCCCCACCTTCTCTCAGGGACAACATCTGATGGCGACTACTGAGGGCCCTCCCATGGAGCCGCCCCCACAAAACTGTACCCAGGAAGTGCAGTGCTGCCTTGTGTGAGTGTCCCGGGCCACCTGCTGTGGAGACGAGTCCCTCCTGAAGGCAGCAAGGCTGGCTCATGGCATTTGTGAACTGAAGGGGAGGACCTCACCTCAGCCTTCTTCCAACTGCCCACATCAGCAGGATGTGGCTGGGTTCAGAGGAAGCAGAGGGAGGGAGACAGCTGACAGGCAGGTGGACAGATGACAGGCAGGTGGACAGCTGACAGGCAGGTGTGCAGACAGCGTGACTGTCCCACTTCAAGTTGCTTTCTACTACAGGGAGAGACGCTGTTGCAAGGACCGGGGCTCCCGAGAAGGGTCAGGAAGCAGCGTCTGTGTAAAGGGGAGGGGTTCTAATTAAGACACACTCATTTCCCAGGAGCGAAGTACTTCCTGGTGACCCATAGGACAACGCGTATCTGGCAGCTGCTTTGTAAATAAAGAAAACTCAGGGTGACTTCCTGTGCCCAGAGTTCTGCCCAGGACACTTTGGAAATGTGAGGCTCTTCCCCAAGGACATAAGATTTCGCCACCAGCAGAAGCTTCCCAGGCAGGGCCCAGGCACAAGGCTAGCGTCCTCGGTGGGGCTCGGGTATTTCATAAAATGCGCTTTGTGCAGTCCGGGTGCCAGGACTGGAGTGTGGGGTGAGGGCTGGCAGAAGAACCCAGTCAGGGCTCCGCAAGGCTTGTGGGCACAGGAGAGCCGGAGTGGCGGGACTGACTTTCCTGTCCCCATGTCTCATTTTGGAGGGCTCAGCAGCAGGTGGCAGCTGGTACAGCGACCTGTAGGCCTCAGTTTTCTCTTGTCTGCCTGTGACCTCTGAGCCCTGGGCCTGGTCCTTCACCTTGGTGTCACAGTGCTGGTTCACTGCAGACTCTGATCTGCTCAGGTGCTGAGGTGTTGGCAGCTATGGCTAGGGACCGACTTGGAATCCACACAGAGCCATTTTGCAATTTTGACCGCTTGAGTCGAGGTGCTTGGGCTCATTACTTGGAGAAGAATCGAGCTGCAGTGTCAGCTGGAAGATGGTGGGAGCCTGGCTGCTGCATCTCAAGAATGAAGTCACAGGATAAAGGGCCAGAGAGACATGGGGCCGCCTTGTCAGGACAGCAGGCCGGGTAAGCCCAGCGTGTGTGTCAGGTCAGGATGGAGCACCAGGTGCTGGGCAGTGAGACGTGAGTGGGCGCCTGGGGCTCCGAGGAGCAGGGAGACTCTTGGGTCACTGGCTATGTGTACAGGCTGGTGTCGTTTTGGGGAAGACTTTGGTACATTCAGAGGGTGATAGTGCACATGTGAGTTTAAATTCTTAGACTGGAACAACAACAACAAAAAAAACCAACTCAGGAGCCCTCAGTGTGGAAATGTCATGGCTAGCAGGGAAATAAAGACCTTGGGGCAGCGTGGTGCATCAGCGCTGTACCCAGAGACCCTCACTACCAGCCTGCTCCATTGGCCTTCTTTTCTTGGACAGCAACTTTAGGGAGATGACTGCAAGCCAGGCCACAGTGCCTCCAGCCAGGGCTTAGAGGACACAGCATCCCCAACTGGCCCACTTGAGGGACATTTTGCACCTCAGGAAAGGCTTAGGTACCTGTGTTGGTAAGGTGTCAATTAAGCCAAGGGGGAAAGATATGACCAGAATTCCTCTGTCCAACCTTCGAGGACCACATACATGGTCTTGGTTTGCTTCTGAGGGTGGGAATGACAGAGCAGCCACACTCCATGTCCCCCTGGAAGGTGGCTGGCAAGAGGCGCTATGCCTGGGCCATGGGAGGAGTCACAGGTGTCAGTGACGGCCAGTTTCCACCGTAGGGGTTTTCCCCTTGCACTGTTCTTCGAGCTGATTCCTGTCCTACCCTTGCTGTGGCTGGGTATGTAGCATAGTGGATCTTGCCCTCCAGCTTATGCAAAGGAAAAAACAGGGTTGCTCCAAGTCCACCCAAAGTCTGGGAGGTCTGAGGAACTATGAGCTCGATGCTGGTGCCGTTGCAGTCAGCCCTCCAACTAGAAAGCATCTTATTTCGGACGAGTGTAAGCAGGTCAGGTGACATGGTGACCATGGGCCTGGTCCTCTGGCTCCTCCCCGTTCTTGGTTCTCCAAGGTTTCCTCATTCCCAGAAGACAACCCCAGCATTCTGGGCTCTGCTCACAAGACCCCATCTGCAGGCTGCAATTATTTGCACCAGGATGCTGCCAAAGGTTTTCTTAGCTATGTTCAGTTCAATACATTAAGCCCTTCCTGCAGTATGCTGCGGTCGAGGATACTAGATACTGGTAATTATGAAGTGGCTGTGCAAGAAGGTGGCATCTTCTCTGTATATTCCTTCCCAAGCTCTTCTAGGAATCTGACCAACACAAAGGACGACAAACCTGAGGGGAAGCCCTGAGAGCCTCCCAATTCCAGTCGCTGGGCAAGGCCCTTTGTGCACGGCCCTCTGTTTGTCGCTGCCACGAAGAGGCATAAACAGCCAGGTGCTGAGTCTCAGGATTTTTTTACTTAGTTCTAGATTCAGTGCACTTTGTCACCAGTGACGAGAATTTGAGAGAATTGAGGGTGCTGAGGCTGTGGGCCTGTCCTGGGCTGCAGCTTAGGGCAGATGGCTGCCCCTGCATGGGGCCCTGGGTTCAGTCTCCAGCACCATCAAGAAATGGTTCTTCATTTACTGCTCATGTAGGAACCCAATACCTGGTTGACTTGCTTAGGGAAAAAAGCACGAATGCGAGAATTATTTCATTTAGAGGTACTTGAGCATCAGAGGAAGAGGATTCAAATATAGATGAAGCGAAGAATTCAGCATAAAGAAACCAGCATCAGGGGCCAGGGAGATAGCTCCGTGGCACAAGTGCCTGCCTGGCAAGTGCAAGGTCATGAGTTCAAACCCTGGTCCAGCAAAAAAAAAAAAAAAGAAACCAGCATCCTCCATGCAGTTTCTATGGAGGAGGGTGCACCCCCACCTGGCACTTGCCTGCCTGGTGTAGCAAGCAGGACTCACAGGCTGTCTTAGTTACTCTTCGCTCATTGCTGGGACAAATACTCAACACTCAAAATGAAGGAAGGAAAGGTTTATTTAGCTCACAGTTACTGGAGGTTTCAGTCCATATTCGGCTGGCCCAAGTCTGAGTGGAACAGGGCAGAGAGCATCCAGTTCATGACATTGGAACAGCAACAATCGCGACAGAGGCAACAGAACAACCAGGGGAGCAGAGAGCAACAGCCCAAGTCTGTCTCTCTGTCGCTCTTTATGTTCCAATCAGGCTTTCTGCCTTAGGATATGTGCCCTACACCACACCTATAGTCTCAGCCTTACTCAGACTGATAATCCCATCAGTACTAAAACACAATTCCAGGGATCATGAATCAATACTCAGTCTATAGAAGCCACACCCCATGATTGCATGAGGCTTTGGGGGGACAACTAGACATAAACCATAACACAGGCTGAGGCCTCCAGTTGCTCAGGATGAGTCCCTGAGGTGCTGTGCTATGCAAGAAAGGAGAAACCTGCTGGGCACTGAGGGTCACCTGAGATAGAGGCACTCAGACTTCACATAAGGAATTTCATTTCCCACACTGACTCTATTGGAAGGTCAGGTATAAGGCAGAATACCCAGTGGTTCACGCAAAACAAGCCCTCTCCTCTGTCTAGGGATTGGGTTCGTTTCGGCAGGCAGTCGCTCCACCGCCCTCCCCCTCCTCAGGCTGTGCACAGGGCAGGGCCGCAGCAGCAGTGCTGCCAGGATTTCCGATGCTCACGTAAGCTGGCCCCCAGCACGGTTCCCAACCAAAGGTGTTCCTGAAGACTGAGCAAAACCAAGAACAATGGAAAATAATCTTTAAAAATTTTTTATTGAAGGAACGCAAAAGTGCATCTAAATGATCTTTTAAACCAAGTTTTCAACTCACCATATGCTGACTCCCCACTTCTATGCAATCTAAAACATGCTTTGCAGACATCTCATTTCTACGAAAACCATTAAGAGCATGACGCTGGTGTAAGAACTGGAGGTTTCTCTTCCTGAGTGGTGCAGGGGCACCCACCGGCTGTGTGGAAGCACTCTTGCACCCCCCTCTCCCCAGACACGCTGGCCAGCTCCCCTCGTGGCTCAGGCCACACACTCAGCAAACAGCTGGCCAAGGCCATGAGTTTTGGAATAGTTTCTCATCTGTTACCTGCAAAAGGCTAACTGATCTTTTGAGGCTTAAATTTCAGTGGCCTCATTGGAATCATGCTCTAGTCAACAGAGCTAAAAATGCTAACAGTTAAGCAAATAAACAAAATCACTTTTGCTTTTCATATTTCCTAGGCAAGACTTGGGCTTTTTAAAGAAATATTGCATGAAACACAAAACTGTGAATGAGAAAGTAGAGGTTATTTTTAAAGGCAAAAATCTCACAATTTAATTGTATTTGTTCCACAGAGAAGGCTGGGATAAAAGGAAACAATTTGATTTTTATAGTTGAAGGTCCTAACTTAGTAATGAAAACATTTTCTTAAAACCACCATAAAAATAAAAACAAATCTAAAATGCAGTTGCCAGTGTTCTTTAGGATTTAAGGAAGCGAGATGTTCTAGGTTTAGGCAAATGGTTCCCTGTGCTGACAAATGCTTTCCCATGAGTATTTCTCAGGCTATCAGGAAGAAAGCCACTCAGTCGCACTTATTCACCCAAAAGGACTAACGTTCAACTACACGCCTATGTTTGTCTTGGGACTTGCTCTAACTCAATGCCCGAGCACTGGAGACTTGGGTTTGCAGTACCTGCGCAGGCAGCGGCCTCACCCTTCCCAGGGCTCATGTCAGAAACAGAGAAGCTAGCAGCACAGGGAGGGAGAGCCCCTGCCTGCCAAGCCTGCAGGAAACCTTTCATGCAGAAGAGCAAACACTTAAGTTTTCAATCCCTTAGACTTTTAAAAAATTAAGCTACTAACCTGTAAAAGGTCAAAATGACTTCTGTGTGGCAGAGGAGTGTGAAGTTCCATAAACCAATATACATGTCTATGAGCCAGTAATTAAAAAAAAGAAGAAAAAAAAAAAGACATAAAAGCTGCCTGGATCCTAACTGGATATGTAAATAATTTGGCTCAGGCAGAGACTTGAGAACAAGCTTTAAATCCTTAATAGCAAGGCTTAGAATGGAAACAAGCTGACTAGCAGCAATGCTGGCGGGAAGTACAGGACTCTATCAGTTTCCTAAGAGGCACAGCAAGGGAAGAGAAAGCTCAACTCTGATTGCTCTTTTCACATTTCAGCACCTCAGAATTTCATCTGAACAGGGAAGCTCTTCCAGAAGCTCCGTCTGCTCTTTCACTGCATGCAGGGTGTCTGAGGAATGACAGCAGGATGCCCCAGGCCAGCTGCGGAGGCTGCTGAGGGGGAGCTGGGAAGCAGCCATGTCAGCAAGCACATGGCTTCTGAGGTTCTGGCTTTCACGTCTGTGACACTGCTGTGGGACTGAAAGGATCCCGAGCCCTCCACTGTGGGTTCTGGCGGCTATAAATGCAATAAGCTGCATTCGTAGCACTTCGGTCAGTCGGTCGTTTAAAAACAAGCTCTCGCCCTCCTTCCCCCCGTTTCACCCACCTGGAGGGAAGGAGAAATTCTTTGTGTTTTTAAAAAGGTTTATGCAGTGCCATTGAAGTTCAAATGTAAAATCTAACAGCGCCCAATTGTTAGGATTCTCTGAGGAGACCTTGCAGGGGATCCTGAAAGCTGACAGGAAGTGAAGTGAAAGTGGGCCTGGGGCCGGGGCTCCACCTCGCCAGCAGCCCTCCTTGTTCCAGTCTGCCCGGAGTGGTCCCACGCCACCCCTCAGTGAACCCAGGCAGGCAGCAGCAGGGTGGGTGTTTGGGGGAAGCTACCAGTTGTGCTCTTTGCTTCCAGAATCACAGAGACTATAACAAACTTTACACTAAACACTGTTCAGTCCTGAGTTGAGTGAACGCCCAGGGAGGAGGGGCCGAGTTCTCTGGAATCTCTTCCCTCCTTGGCGTGGTGTCATAGGTGGCCTTCAGGTTTCCGTTCTTCCATTCTTTTACTTGCTATCTCCTTTTCACCGGAGGCCCTTTCTGAAGTCTTCTTGCTCATTGCTTTACTGGCCTCTTCCTGAAGAAGAAATAAATCAAAAAGGTTCGAGGAAAACGCAGCACAGCATCTTGGCTCCTCCAGATTTTTCCTATGATGATTTTACTCAGACTGCCTGGTTGGCCCGGCAGAGTGCCACCAGTCCCTGGCCGGGAATGTTCCCTCTTCTTTGGCAAAAACACTGGGCTCGCTCCAGGAGCAGCTATGGAACACTTTGGTCCACTTGGCAGAGGGGGCAGGGCAGGGGTCGCACCCAAGACTAGGGTGTGGTAACACCGGAGGCCAACTGGTCTCCTGACAGGCATTCCTACTTGGGGGCTCCTAACTCTCAGGGCTTTGGTGCGAGGACTTCCCACAAATGTCTCAAGTCTCAACAATGATGTGTCATGTGCAAAAAATCCCTGATTGTTAAAGTGTAACAAAAGCCTTAGTACCTCTCAGAAATTTATTTTCCTCATGCCTGCATGGGCTACCAGGGCCTCACAGCTTGGGCCGCTGGTGAGGGGAACAGCCCTCCTCTACCCCTAGATCAATACCAGCTTCACATCAGGCAGCAAATCGTTCTGGGTTCCCGAGCTTCTGGGGTCTACCTGAGGCTGCCCCATACTTGGCCCTCCCCAAGCACAGGTGAGGGCAAGTCCAGTCCCTGATCTATGTGGAGGCCAGGGGCTCCATACACACCTTTGCATCCTGCTCTGCAAACTTCTTGAACATGTTGGCGTAGATCTTCCGGTCCCGCTCATTGTGCTCCTTTGCCTTCTTCTGGCACATGGAGATCTGCAGTCGGGCGGCCTTATTCTGGGGATTTATTTCCAGCACTTTCTCAAAGTCGCCCTTGGCTGACTCGAATTCGTTCATGAGCAACTGGGCTTCGCCCCTCCTATACAAGCCTTTTTCGTTGGTACTGTCTAGTCCAAGGGCCTACGGATAGATGGTCTCTTTTAGAAAGGAGGGACAGAATCCTTCTTTCTTGTGGGGATTTGGATAAGAAATTCAGCAGTTAAACAGCTTACTAAAACCTCCTGACAAAAAAAGAGATGAAAAAGAGAATTGTACACTGGGCCGGGGAGATAGCTCAGGGGCACAAATGCCTGCCTGGCAAGTGCAAGGTCCTGAGTTGTTCGATCCCTGGTTCCACACACACACACACACACACAAAAAAAAAAAAAAGCCTTAAAGCATAGAGAATTATACACTGATCAAAATGCACTACTCGGGGCCTGGTGGGATGGCTCAGTGGTCTAAAGCGCCTGTTTGGGAAAGCTTGGGTGGCTTCAGGGACCACGGTTCGATCCCTGGCACCACATGCTGCACCAGCCCTGCCCTCGGGGCGGGCTGAGCCGGCCATAGAAATGAGTGAATAAACAAACAAAGGTTCTGAAACAAGAAATAAATAAAATAAAATAATTTTAAAAAAATGCACTACTCAAGGTAGTTACTATATTTAATGTAACTTCAAGTTAATCTTTTGTATGTAGCAGGGGGCCCTAAAGAAGATTTATTTATTTACGTTTATGTGTTTAGCACAGGGCCTACAGAGTCTTACTACACTGATGGGCCTTGTAGTGATCCTCCTGTTTTTAGCTTCCCAAGTGCTGGGATTATAGATGCGCGCCACCATGCCCCTCTCAATCGCCATCTTAGCGCACCGCAGGAGTGGGGCTGGCACAGCAGGCTGCAGATCAGACCCTGTCCCTGCATCTACCTAAGCAGGTGCTTTAGTCCACTGAGTTATCTGGCCAGCCCAGGAGTTAGTTCTAAAGCTCAGTTTTTAAAGTAAATGGCCAAGAGTAGTTGGAAAATCTTTGGGCGGGGGGAAGAGTGATTTATCCCACCAAAGCAAAAGATCTGCTGTAAAGCTACTGAAATCCAAAGTCTGCTCACTTGCCCATGGGGAAGGAGGCCAGTACACCTGAACATGGCATTCAGGGTCAGGTGCAGGTAGCTACAAGTTTGTGCTCTGAGTCAGCGGGCTGGGGATGGACTCTGTACTAGGTGGGCAGGACCTGGTTATCTACATAGAAAAGACACACGTTTTTCATGTGTCTCAGTTACTCTTCTCTTGTTTGTCGGGACAAACACTCGACACCCAAATTGAAGGAAGGAAAGGTTTATTTAGCTCTCAGTTACTGGAGGTCTCAGTCCATATTCAGCTGGCTCCAAGGCAGAGAGGCACATGGCAGAGAGCAGCAGTTCATGGTGGTGGAACAGCGACAATGGCAACAGAGGGTCTCTGTCTCTCTTACATTACATTCAGGTTCGCTGCCTCAGGTTGGGTGTGGCACTCATAATCCCAGCAGTACTAAACCCTATAATCCCTGTACATCACCCATAACCCCAGTGGATCATGAGTTAATCTCAAGCTCTAGAAAGTCCCCACCCCATGACTGCATGAGGCTTTGGGGGGACAACTAGACACAAACTGTAAAATCATATTATAAATGGAAAAATAAATTTTAGATCAGTTTGGATATAATCCCTCAGTTATAAAATATAACCATTATTTTTATAATGTTAAGGATGGAAAGACTTTTTTCCCTGGGGGAGGGGGAGGCAAATTTGACCATGTAAATCTTATAAACTTTAAAGCTTTATAGGGAGAGATACAATAAACCAAACACAGGTAAGGGAGAACAAAGGAGTAATAGAAGCATTTTATGACTGTTTTCATCAAAACAACTGCTTCAGATAATCTAATCAAAAGATATAAGTGGGGCCAGGTGAGGTGGCACGTGCCCATGATCCACTGCATGGGAGGCGGAGGCAGCAGGGTGGTAGGTTTGAGATTAGCCCTGACCACTCAGTGAGGAGACTGTGCGGCAGAGAGCACTTAGGTTCATGGCCCAGTATCAATAAGCTGGGCGTGGTGGTGTACAGCTGTAATCCTAGCACTTGGGAGGCTGAGGCAGGAGGATCACTGTGAGTTCGAGACCAGCCTGGACTACAAAAGTGAGCTCAAGGCGCAGCCTGAACTGCATACTGAGACCCTGTTTCAAAAAGACAAAAAAACAAACAAACAAACAAAAAAAAAAAGAAAGAAAGAACCAAAAAACTGACCCAAGGTTCCAAAGTTATTGCCTTTTGTTTCTCTTACTGCGTTGTCTATCTTTGAAGATGCATCCAGGTTCTAGCTTTATTTATTTACTTTTTTATTTTTATTTTTATTTTATTTTTTTTGTCTTTTTGAGACAGGGTCTCGCTATGCAGTTCAGGCTGGCCTTGAACTCACTTCTGTAGCCCAGGCTGGTCTCGAACTCGCACTGATCCTCCTGTCTCAGCCTCCCGAGTGCTGGGATTACAGGTGTGCGCCAGGTTCTAGCTTTACCCACCGCATGCTATGCCCTAGTTACTCTGAAACTGGACACAGCCACATGACTGCTCGAGTGCCTTTGGCACAGGATCCTTTTTTTTTTTGTCTTTTTGAGACAGGGTCTCACTATGCAGTTCAGGCTGGCCTTGAGCTCACTTTTGTAGCCCAGGCTGGTCTTGAACTTGTACTGATCCTCCTGCCTCAGCCTCCCGAGTGCTGGGATTACAGGTGTGCGCCACCATGCCTGGCTGGTACAATATCAAGATAGGATATCGCAGCAACACAGATATGAAGATGGAGAGGGCCGGCAGGTGCTGGGTGGTCTTTCTGATCATCCACATACTTCTCACAGGACAGCATCAGGAAGTCCCTGTGAGCAGGTGCAGTGTGGTACAGCGGAGCCCTAAAAAGCTCAAGCTGAATCTGCTTTTTCCTAGGGAACCCTACATGCCCACTCTGATGGCAAACTCAAGGGGTATAGGGAAAGTTAAGATTGAGAACTATTTGGGGCTGGTGAGATGGCTCAGCGATTTAAAGCTTAGGCAACTGCAGGGAGTGAAGTTCAATCCCTGGCACCACATGCTGCACCAGTCCCACCCCCAGAGCAGGCTGAACTGGCCATGATATAAATAAATATAGTTTGAAAAAAAGATTGAGAACTGGGGCCCGGCGGGATGGCTCAGTGGTCTAAAGCGCCTGCTTGGGAAAGCTTGGGTGGCTTCAGGGACCGCGGTTCGATCCCCGGCACCACATGCTGCACCAGCCCTGCCCTCAGGGCATGGGCTGAGCCGGCCATAAAAATGAGTGAATAAACAAATAAAGGTTCTGAAACAAGAAAAACATAAATAAATAAAATAAAAAATTCTTAAAAGATTGAGAACTATTTAGTTTTATTAAAATTTAACCATAAGGTTTCATGACTACTGTTATGGCTTGTGTCTAGGTGTCCTCCCAAAGCCTTATGCAGTCACGGGCAGCTTCTAGAGTTTATGATTAATTCATGACCCAATGCTGAGATTATGGGTACGAGCCTTGCACCCACCCTAGGGGTGGGTAGCCTGAATGCCATATAAGGAAGGGAAATAGCTTCCCCCCCCCTTTTGTGAGACAGGGGTTTGAACTCACGACCTGGCACTTGTCAGGCAGGTACTTGTGCCATGGAGCTATCTCCTCGGCCCCCAGGCTTTTCCCTATTTTGCTCCTGTTGCTTTTGTTTCTTCCACCACCATAACTGCTGCTCTCTGCCATGTGCCACTTTGCCTTGCAGCCTGTCAAGTATGGACTAAAACCTCCAGAAACTGTGAAATAAACCTTTCCTTCCTTAATTTTGGGTATCGGGTATTTTGTCTCAGCGACATGAGAAAAGTAACCTAAATGGGTACTCTAAGTATTAGAAAAGTCTGATTGTAATAACCTTTTTTTTTTTCTGCATGATCATTTTAATAAATGAAGGACAAGCTTTTGACAAAGTCCAACACTCATTCATGATTAAAAAAAAAAAAAAAACTCTATGGAAAATTAGAATAGATGGTCTTCCCTTCAATCTGATATAAGCCATCTTTGACAAACTAACAGCCAATAGCATAGTAAGTGGACAAAAACTGAAAGCCTTCCCTTTATTTTATTTGTACCAGGGATTGAACTTGGGTGTAATAACCTTTTGGAATATCCCAATTTATACTGAGAAACAACCCCAAACATGCAAATCAATCTATGAAATGGAAAACTCCCCAGTCTTTAAGGGGGAGGAGGCAAACAGACCACGTGTGCATGTGGAGAGAGAGACCTGGACCACCCACGTCCACCTCTCGGAGACACCTCACCTTGTCACAGCATTCCACAGCTTTGGCGTATTCTCTCAGCTTCAGGTAGCACATGGCCAGGTTCAGAAAAGCAGCAAGCAGAAAAGATTCAGATGCCTTCAGCTCCTTCTCCGATAAGCCGTACTCCATCTCTAGCCAGGACACTATCTTCCCATACTGAATTACTGCCTGCATATATTTCCCTCCCTAGGAGAGAAAAGAGCTAGCATTTGCTTTTTGTCCTTCACTCTGCAAAGGGGACAAAGTGTAAGTGTGGCTCTTCCTAGGACAGCCAACCTTCCACCCAATGACCCCACGCAGGGGCCTGCTCAGTGGCCTCCGGGCCCATCTGTTCCTGTGGGGGCTCCCACAGCCTTGCCTGGCACAGGCTCCTTGCCACACCTCATTTGTTCCTCTGGTTCATTTTCTTTTTTTAGCAAACTTTATTTATGTTATGGATGGTGGGGCTGGCACAGCATGTAGTGCCAGGGATTGAGCCACAGTCCCTGCCATTGCCTAAGCTTGCCTAGGCAGGCACTTTAGACCGCTGAGCTATCTCACCAGCCCCTCTGGTTCATTTTCGATGCAAATGCTCAACAATCTTTCAGAAGGATGGCGAGCAGCTTGGTTTATGGAGGGGAGCACTGTTTCTTTTCTCCTGCTGTTCAGCACTGCGCAGTAAACACTGTGATCTGGCAAGGGCCAGGCCCGAAGGCAGCCAACCCAAGCCCTGCACCAGACCCCTCTGCTGTTCAGCTCTGTCGCTGGTGGGGCAGAAGGGCCTCTGCACCAGGCATATGCATGTGGGGGCAGTGAACCTTACGAGTGTCTATTCATTTCACTTACCCATTTGGTCTTTTATTTTGGTCTTTCCTTTTTTTTTTTTTTTTTGGCCCACTCAGCCCACCCTGAAGGCAGGGCTGGTGTGACATATGGTGCCAGGGATTGAACCGAGGCCCCCTGTGACTGCCTAAGCTTGCCTCAGCAGGTGCTTTAGACTGCTGAGCTGTCCTGCCAGCCCCTAAATTCTTTATATATTTTAGGTAGTAGTGACCTATTCAAGGAACAGCTGCAGAATTTTTCCTGTTCTGTACACTGTCTCTTCTCTCTGTTTCCTAGTGAGAGTTTACAAAAGCAGGCAGTGGGTCAAAACTGGCCACAGCCTAGAGATGCTGGGCTAAGGCAATGGGAATGTATGTCGCTGACCAGCAGCAGCAACGGATGCTAATAATACAGGTGTCAGTTGACTATGAGACAATTCTTTTTTTTTTTGGTCTTTTTGAGACAGGGTCTCACTGTACAGTTCAGGCTGGCCTTGAGCTCAGTTTTGTAGCCCAGGCTGGTCTCGAACTCTCACCGATCCTCCTGCCTCAGCCTCCCGAGTGCTGGGATTACAGGCGTACGCCACCACGCCCGGCTGAGACAAATCTTCTACTTGTATTTTTTGCTATTACCCAATGACAATTCTAACAACTGTGAACAGATGCATCATACAAATAAAAAGTAGGAAAATATGTATGTGCATATACGCACACAGTATGCTCTCTACAAATGAAAAAATGGAGTGACAACTAGTGAAAAGCAGACACAGAGCTGGGTGCCCTCCTGTGCAGGAGCTGATGACAGGCCTGAGAGCTCGAGGTGGAATGCAGCCAGACCCAGTAGGATGCCAGGCCCAGTGACATCACAGGATTCAGCATGCTGAGAGCAGTGGGTGCGTCTCACCTCACAGACTCCACCTGAACCAATGACTTTGCATACGGAGAGAACAGACTGAGTCGAGAGAAAGGCACCGATTATAAAGGGTTCAAGTGGGCCATATGGGTAACGAGCCCTGCCTGTAGAAGACGCCTGTGGCGGGTTTTCTCATGATGGTGAGGACCTAGGCCCTCATGGGGCTACGCAACATCCCCTAGACAGCCTTCTTCACAGTCACTTCTTTGGGGAAGGGACGATTCACTGACCTCATCGGCTTTGCTGCAGAAAATCAATGTCAAATGACACTGAGGTTATGCAAGAGAAGGTTACTAAATTCTATGCCTATCACACTCTGTCTCAAAAGGCTGTGGTGCAGCTTCCATGAAAGAATAAGAAAGTAGCCGGGCATGGGGGCGCACACCTGTAATCCCAGCACTTGGGAGGCTGAGGCAGGAGGATCGGCGCAAGTTTGAGACCAGCCTGGGCCACAAAAGTGAGTTCAAGGCCAGCCTGAACTGCATAGTGAGACCCTGTCTCAAAAAGACAAAAAAAAAAAAAAAAAGAGTAAGAAAGCAGGTCTCCTCATTGGAAATGCTTGATTTGGACCATTTCCATGCTGAAACCCTAAGTCTCAGGCGATGACATTTGGTTTTCTTTGTGTGTGTGTGTGTGTGTGTGTGTGTGTGTGTGTGTGTGTGCACGTGTGTGTGCAGGTTCTCACTACACAGCTCGTACTTGTAGTGATCCTCCCATTTTCTGCCTCCTTAGTACTGGGATTATAGGAAAGCGCCACTATGTCTGCACTCCATCGCTGGCTCAGTGCGCCTGGGGGTGGGGGGATGGGGTGGGGGGGTTGGCATAGCACTTAGTACCTGGGATCCAGCACTGGCCCCTGTGCTTACCTAAACAAGCACTTATCTCGCCTCTAGGGCGATGGTATTTAGATAGGTCCTCTGGAAAGTAATTAGGCTTAGACAGGATCAAGAGGGTGAGGCCTCATGACAGGATTAGTGTCCTTATAAGAAGAGACAACAACAAAAAGAGACAACAGAACTCTCTTCCTCCTATTGTTAAGGTATTATGGTATTTTGTTATGGTAGCCGAGCTAAAACAATACTTAGCTCTTTCTCATAGCTTTAGACCTACTCTTTATTTATTTATGGTGCCAGGGATCAAACTAAGGACCTTGCACTTGCCAGGCATACACTAATGCTCCCAAGCTATCTCCCCAGCCCTTGACCTACACTTTTTTTAAATTTTTTTTTTTTTTTTTTTTTTTTTGTCTTTTTTTTGAGACAGGGTCTCGCTATGCAGTTGAGGCTGACCTTGAGTTCAGGCTGGTCTTGAACTCGCACTGATCCTCCTGCCTCAGCCTCCCGAGTGCTGGGATTACAGGCGTGAGCCACCACGCCCGGCTAATTTTTTTTTTTTTTTTTTAGAATTTTTATTTTACTTTTTTTCTTGTTTCAGAACTTTTGTTTATTTATTTATTTTTATGGCTGGCTCAGCCTGCCCTGAGGACAGGGCTGATGCAGCATGTGGTGCTGGGGATCGAACTGCGGTCCCTGTAGCCACCTAAGCTTTCCTAAACAGGCGCTTTAGACCACTGAGCCATCCAGCTGGGCCTTGACCTACACTTTTTAGGCCACTACAAAAAGATAAGTCCTCACCAGCTTCAGGGTTGGCATTTTATTTTTGTTCCTAACTTTTCCCTTGCTGGGTCATGAAGTCTTTGAGGACAGACAACATGTCCTATCAGTTTTGGATAATCTAGGGTCTAGCACAAAGAAGCTCTTAAGAAATGTTTGCTGAGTAAACATTCAAGTCAGAGGTGTATAACTATGGAATCAAACTTCCTATCGATCTGGCTATTGTTGGCACATACCTGTAATCCCAGCACTCAGGAGGCTGAAGCAAGAGGCCATGGGTATATACTGAGCTCAAGGCCAGCCTGAGCTACATAGTAAAAC
>PVJA010021975.1:18921-33921 GCA_004027025.1 Myocastor coypus
AAAAAAAAAAAAAAAAAAAAAAAAAAAAAAAAAAAAAAAAAAAAAAAACCCAAACTAAAGGGGCCTGGCAGGATGCCTCAGTGGTCTAAAGCGCCTGCTTGGGAAAGCTTGGGTGGCTTCAGGGAGCTTGGGTGGCTTCAGGGACCGCGGTTCGATCCCAGGCACCACATGCTGTGCCAGCCCTGCCCTCAGGGTGGCCTGAGCCGGCCATAAAAATGAGTGAATAAACAAATAAAGATTCTGAAACAAGAAAAAAAAAATAATAATAAAAAAATAAAAAATTCTAAAAAAAAAAAATAAAATAAAATAAAACCAAACCAAACCAGGCCAGGGAGATAGCTCAGTAGAATAAGCACTTGCCTTGCAAGCACAGGGTCCTAAGTTCAATCCCTGGTACACACACACACACACACACACACACACACACACACGACCAACAGAACACCAAACTAAACCAACCCCTGCCTCTCCCCACACCTTTCTGTCAGTGGGAGCAAAAATGGAGATGGAAAGAAAGATGCCATGTGATGCAGGTTAGGCAAGGGCTCTCCACTTAGTCCCTACAAGCAGCAATCATCCAATACAGTATTGGTAGTGCTGACATTTAAAAATCCTGTACTAAGGGACCGGGGAGATAGCTCCGTGCACAAGTGCCTGCCTGGCAAGTGCAAGGTGATGAGTACAAACTCTGCCCCCCACCCCAAAATCCTGTACTAAACTGGGCATGGTGACACATGCTTGTACTCACAGATATTTGGCAGGCTGTTAACAGGAAGATCACAAGTTCCAGGTCAGCCTGGGCAAATAAGTGAGACTCTGACTCAAAGTGGAAAGAAAGCCAGGGGCTGGCGAGATAGTTCAGCAGACTAAGCACCAGCTTAGGCAAGCGCAGGGAGTGGGGTCTGTTCCCTGGCACTGCATATGGTGCTGGGCCTGCTCCCCAGGGGCCCTGAGCTGTCAACCAAGTCTAGGTGTGGTGGTGCATGCCTGTAATCCTAGCACTGGGGAGGGTGAAAACAGGAGGATCACTACAAGTCTGACCAGTGTAGTGTGACTGTATTAAAAAAAAAAAAAAAGGGCCTGGCGGGATGGCTCAGTGGTCTAAAGCGCCTACTTGGGGAAGCTTGGGCGGCTTCAGGGACCGCAGTTCGATCCCCGGCACCACATGCTGCGCCAGCCCTTCCCTCGGGGCAGGCTGAGCCGGCCATAAACAAAGGTTCTGAAACAAGAAAATAAATAAATAAAATATTTAAAAAAAAAAAAAAAAAAAAGTCAGGCCAGGCATGGTGGCACACACCTATAATCTTGGTACTCAGAAGGCTCAGGCAGAGGGATTGCTGCAAGTTTGAGGCCAGCCTGGACTACATAGATAAACCTCATCTCAAAAGAAAAGGAAAGGAAAAAGAAGGGAAGGGATAGGAAGGGAAGGAAGGAAAAAGGAAAAGGAAAAGGAAAGGCAGGCAGGCTGTGGCTATGATTAATTTTTCAAGAGTGCTCAATCTCCAGTACCTCCATTTATGCACTAAAACAGTGAAGGAGAAAAACAGACACGGTGGACCCTTCCCCAGCACAGCTGACTTGTATCTAAACTGCATCACTAATGTTCCCCAGGGCTGGTTGTCTCCAAAGTTCCATGGGTGGACGGTCATCCTCAGCAAGCAGGCTTTACGAGCTGCTTTCTTTCCTAGGAGCACAAGGGGGCGCAAGAACCCCATATCACCACATGGTAAACCTCTGTCACCAAACTGGAAAAGAAAAAATACTACCTTGGTGTGACAGAGCCACTTTTGTCCTGCAGACGCTCAGGTAGAAGGGCAAGAGCCATGTCTGTGGAAATGGCTTGCACAACACCTGGCATGATATCAGGCTGCCACCTGTGCTTAGTAATTATTTTCAGAGACAGATGAAGAGAGGCTTCTCCTGGCTTTCTTCTCATCAGGGTCTAGGGGTTGGAAGGAAGACTCACAGTCTAGCCAGCCAACCATTCTCCTTTAAGATCTCCTAGCTAAGGTGGAGAGATTTACACTCTCAGGCATAAACCAAACCCACAGGCCAATGCAGCAGAGTGCCAATGTGTATGCACTATAGATTCCCAGTCCATCCTGCTCACCCACACAGCGGCCTCTGCACACGCAGACACCCTGGAAGAGGAGGGTCGTGTGGCAGAGTGAAACCTGCCCTGAACCGACAGCGGAAGGGCATGTGCACTGGAAGCAATCTGCCAAGCACGCTGAGGCCCTGCACTACAGCCAGGGTCACTGCAGGGATCTTTATCTACCACTACCAAGGTGCCTTTAGGGAAGTGTTCAGTGGGACAAAATGTTCAGAGAAATTCTGGGAGAAAAGCCTTAGGTCAGTGTTTCTGAACTTTTTACTGTTTTCCCCAGTAGACTAATGTTTTGACAGATCTTGTCAATCGAATTGCCCGTTAAAAATAATACATTTTGTATGTGACTGCTGACCCACAGTTTATCCAAAGGTCACTAATTTTAAGAAGATTTGGGGCTGGGGAGATAGCTGTGTGGCACAGGTGCCTGCCTGGCAAGTGCAAGGTTGTGAGTTTGAACTCTGGTCCCGCAAAAAAAAAAAAAAAAAAAAAGGAGGTTCATAATATGAAATACAGCAGGGCCATGGTGGCGCATGCCTGTAATCCCAGCACTTGGGATGCTGAGGCAGGAGAATTGGTGTGAGTTTGAGGCCAGCCTGGTCTACAAAAAGTGAGCTCAAGGTCAGCCTGAACTGCATAGTGAGACCCTGTCTCAAAAAGACAAAAAAAAAACCAAAAAAAACCCACCAAAAAACAAAACAAAAACCCCCAACCTCCCCCCAAAATAATATAAAATATACAGTTACAAACTATACAAATCATAGTTGCAGTTGTCATATTAATGAACAGCAAAGTAACCATACAGATACTTGAGCATTGGTTTCTGGTACACATCAAAAATTCTCGCTGTCCCTATATATATTTAGGATACAGCTTTATGACATTATTTCATTACTGAAAATATTCTCTAGAATTAGGTGTGATCAATAATCAGTTAGCACTTCTAATTAGCTAATCCATTTTACTATACTTCACTGATATAATTCAAATGTTTGAATCCCCCAAACTATTAATATTCTACTTAAAAGCTTGGAGGGGCCCGGCGGGATGGCTCAGTGGTCTAAAGCGCCTGCTTGGGAAAGCTTGGGCGGCTTCAGGGACCGCGGTTCGATCCCCGGCACCACATGCTGTGCCAGCCCTGCCTTCGGGGAAGGCTGAGCCGGCCATAAAAATGAGTGAATAAACAAACAAAGGTTCTGAAACAAGAAAAAAAAAAATTAAATAAAAAAAAAAAGAGACAAAGAATCTCTATCTTAAAAAAAAAGCTTGGAAAAATAATGATGGGATGCATTCTGAGGAACTGGTTGCTGACAGAACTGCTGAAGCACTCACAGACCTAGGTGGTGTCGCCTACTGCACTGCTAGGCTGTGAACCTGCAAGGCCCGTTGCTACACTGAGTACTGGACAGCTGGGAGGCATGGCATTCGCAGTTTATATGTACAGTACACCTGTTAGGGCACCACCATGAAAGGAGCTGTGGGCCTTGGGTGGTTCTGGGTGAGCATGCGCGGAAGGCCAGGGCGTCACACCTACCTCTGTGGGCCTGACAAACACAGTATGTGTGAAGCAGACTACATTTACTAGAACTATTCTTTTCTCAATAAATTAATCAAGTGCCTGCCTGGCAAGTGCAAAGTTGTGAGTTTGAACCCTGGTCCTGCAATAAATAAATAAATCAATCAGTCAATCAATCAATCAATCAATCAATCTTAGCTTACTGTATCATTTTTACCTTATAAACTAATGTTTTAAAATGCTCTTTTATAATAACACTCAGTTTAAAACAAAAAACATACTGAACAATCTGAGCAACTACTTTGCATCTTTTTTTATGGGGGGTGGGTGCTACTGGAAATCAAATCATGCCCATGAGCTTGCCCAGTGAATGCTGGCTGCTGAGCTATATCCCTGACCTCCTGAGCAACTACTCTGAAGACAACAATTGCAGTATAATGACTATGTTAATCTCCTATCATTTTGTTTTGAAATTCTGTATCGTTGTTTTTAGTCTCTCTGTCTCTGTCTCTCTTTTTTGCAGAGCTGGGGATTGATTTTTGTTCTTTATTTTTTATGAATTTAGTACAGGGTTTGCAGGGTGGTCACTACTAGACAGGACTCATAGTGATCACAGGCACACCCTACCATGCCCAGTCTCAATCATGGGCTCATTGTGCCCTGGGGGTGGGACTGGCACAGTTTGTGGTGCTGGGTATCGAACCTTGGTCTGCTCTGCCTAAGCAGGTACTTTGGTGTGCTGAGCTATCTGGCCAGCCCTATTTTATTTTCTTTAAAAACAAAAACAAAAACAAAAAACTAAAACAAAAAGAACCCATACTGAACACTGTACAAAAATATCCTTTATCTGTAACTATTTCCCCTAAAATCTTTTCCAGTATGTTTACAAGTCCTTGTTAAAAATGAAAGCATAAACACACAGTAGTCTGTGGCCACATAAGGTGACAATCATCAGTGTCACTGTCTACCACTGCAAACCTCGGCCCATCAGGCCTTCAAGGGCCATGATTTTGAGGACAAAGCCTCTTCTGGGATTCCACCTAAAGGGCCTGACTATGGTGGTTTTACAACTTAGTTAAAAAGATACATAGAAGAAGTAAACTCTATTTTATCTTCCTGTATTTTAGGGAAGGGCCTACAGGGTGTTCAGTGTCTCACTACTGGATGCACTCCTAGTAATCCCCCTGATCACAGTCTCCCAAGAGCTGTGTGTCACCACACCCAGTCTCAGTTGCCTCTCAGTGTGCCCTGCCCTGGCACAGGGCCAGCAAGGCAGGCTTGAGATTGAAATGATCTTCCCATTTCCTATACTTTAAACTACAGTCTTGTACCTACTCACAATAAACAAAAGTTTTATGTAATAAAATTTGTCCTTATTACATACTATAGTATGCTTCTATTACACTGACTTGATTACCCAAAGCATAAGTCTTGGTTCAACTCTGAAAAACAGTAATGGTCAGGCTGTATTCCTCTTGTGTTGGTTGTACCTTCCTGCATAATTCTCTAGTTGTTTCATTTGGGTCAGCATTGGCCGCATGCTCTCAAGACAAGGCTATGAAGTCAACAGCATAGCAGATTTTCTTTTTTATTTTCAGAACTGGGGATCAAACTCAGGACCTTGCATTTGCCAGGCAGGCACTTGCATCCCTGAGTTATCTCCCTGGCACCCAACAGATTCTCTTTTTTTTTTTGTCTTTTTTGAGACAGGGTCTCGCTATGCAATTCAGGCTGACCTTGAGCTCACTTTTGTAGTCCAGGCTGGTCTCGAACTCGCACCAATCCTCCTGTCTCAGCCTCCCGAGTGCTGGGATGACAGGCGTGCGCCACCACGCCCGGCTCCAACAGATTCTCAAAAAAAAAAAAAAAAAAAAGAAAAAATCCTGTGCATGGCTGACCTGGACACTGAGTCATCTGGTCCAGCCTTGGAAGATTGTCAGTATCAGCTAGCATCACTAGAGGATACCTTTTCTTTGTTCAGTTATGGCAATATTGGTAAGCAGTGATATATTTATTTATGTTGTATAAATGTTAAAGATTTATTGTTGAGATATTTGCTGTTCTCACCTAATAGCTAAAAAGAATACTTTTTTCAGTTATGAGTATTATTATTATTATTATTTTTAATTAATTTATTTTTTTTCTTGTTTCAGAGCCTTTGTTTGTTTATTCACTTATTTTTATGGCCGGCTCAGCCTGCCCCGAGGGCAGGGCTGGCGCAGCATGTGGTGCTGGGGATCGAACCCTGGTCCCTGAAGCCACCCAAGCTTTCCCAAGCAGGTGCTTTAGACCACTGAGCCATCCCGCCAGGCCCCTATTATTATTATTATTATTTGCAGAACCAGGGATTAAACTCAGGCCCTTGCGCTTGCCAGAGAAGCACTTACTCTACTGAGCTATCTCCCCAGCCCAGTTATGAGTATTATTATAACAGGTCTTAGGCTCTGTACATAGCTTAATGGTAGAGACAGCACTTGCCTAGCATGTCTGTAGGGCGCTGGGTTAAATCCTCAGTACATCCCCTCTTCAACTAAAACAAAGCAAATCAAAGTAACAAGTAACAACAGGGCCAGAGAGATAACTTGGCGGTTAAGCAGCTGCCTGGCATGTGCAAGGGCCTGGGTTCAATCCCAGTACCACATGCTGTGCTGGCCCAGGAACCTTAAGCGTGCTGGACTAGCCACTCAGACTGGCTGCGGTGGCACACGCCTACCATCCCAGCACGGGGGAAGCTGAGACAGGAGGATCACCATGAGGCCGAGCTAAGATAAACAAAAACAAAAACAAAAACAAAAACAAAGCAACAACAGCAACCATAAAGAGTCTTAAGGAAAGACTTGGCCACATTTACATATAAACCAATATAACACAATACTTGGGAAGAATATTCTCTATCTATCTATCTATCTATCTATCTATCTATCTATCTATCATCTATCTCTGCATATTTATTATCCTTTGTCATAGGATTTTTTTTATGATTTAACAAGACAATGGAAGGAAAATGATGTGAAACTTACTCTTGTGAATTGTTATTAAATTTTTTTACTTTAGGGAAGGGTCTACAGGGCATTCAGAGTCTCACTACTAGATTGGACTTGTAGCGATTTGCCCATTTACACCCTCCAAAGAGCTGGGATTACAGGCATGCACCACCATGCCCAGTCTCAATTGTGTCTCAGCATGCCCTGGGGTCGGGGCCAACACAGTGGGCCTGGGATGTTGGGCCTGGGATCTAACTCCTGGTTCCTGTACCTGCTTGCAGGCACTTTAATCAACTGAGCTATTTGGCTGGCCTTATCCCTGTGAATTCTATCACTTTTTTTTTTTTTTTTTTTTTTGGTATTGAGAATTGAAGGGTTGGCCTGATAGCTCAGTGGACTAAAGCACCTGCTTAGGCAGAGTACCATCCCGGCTGTGCCAGACACCCCTCCCTCCCAGCTGGCTACTGAGACTGGGCATGGTGGTGTGAGCCTGTAATCCCAGGGCTTGGGAGGCTGAAAACAGGAGAAGCACTATGAGTGCAATCTATGTAGTGAAACCCTGTAGGTCTTGTACAGCGGGATGGCTCAATA
This sequence comes from Myocastor coypus, assembly GCA_004027025.1. Taxonomy (NCBI): domain Eukaryota; kingdom Metazoa; phylum Chordata; class Mammalia; order Rodentia; family Myocastoridae; genus Myocastor; species Myocastor coypus. The sequence continues at coordinate 26,120 of PVJA010021975.1, forward strand.
GTCTAAAGCACCTGCTTAGGAAAGCTTAGGCGGATGCAGGGACCGCGGTTCAATCCCCGGCACCACATGCTGCGCCAGCCCTGCCCTCAGGGCAGGTTGAGCTGGCTATAAAAATACATAAATAAACAAACAAAAGTTCTGAAACAAGAAAAAAAAAAAAAGGGAATTGAACTCAAGACCTTGCACTTACCAGGCGGGCACTGTGCCTCTGAGTTATATCCTTGCTCTAAATTCTATTACTTGCTAATAACTATTCTGTCTACGTACAAAGAGAGAGCTTCAGTCCTCGAGTGATTCAGTGGTAGGTGGGCATGCTAGCTCAGTCTGCCTTTACGGCGACATTGCAGGCTACAGTTTAGGCTGCAATGCATAGAAGAGGTATACCTTTATTTTTTCACATTTATTCATTCACTCTTTTCTTACCATTACTTATACTAAATTGGTAGATATGTAAAAATGAAGGCTTATTCTTACCAAGAAGGGTGTTGACAGAATTCAGAGTAGGGAATATCAGCACAATTCATTGCCACCTGGGCAAATCCTTTGAAAGGGAAAGGATTGTACAGGGACTCACACACCTTGAAGTACACAGTTCCCTTCTCTTTGACAATGGCAGCCTGCTCCAGTTTTTCTTTGGTGTCCATTTCCCAGGATTCTTTGGCCTGTGTGTAAATTTGTGGCAATGGTTAGCTGAGCACATGAGGAAAATCACTGGCTGATGCCCTGAAGATCCAACCCAAATCTCAAAACACACCAGCTGTTATAATCACGTGCCACTGTGCCACTGCCAGGCTAGTGCTCTTCCTACTGCTTTCAAATTTACTTTCCACGATGGCCATGCTGCAGCTTGACCCACGCTGCCTGGTGGGTGGGGCAGGCAAAGCACTCAAGGAACATGAACTGCTAGCATTGCAAAGTCTCTGTGAGCACAACAAGGCCAGTCCAGCCAATGATGGTGGGGCCCTGCAGCTCCCTCCTGCACATCTGGCCACTAACCTGCTCTTCTGATTGAACTAGTTGCTTCTCTCAAGCCTCAGTTTTTCAGTTCTAAAATGGGAACATTATAGTAGTCAAGTCATAGTTGTATATTCTTATAGAATTTTTCAAAATTCCAGGGCAGGCAACTGTCACTCTAAAAACCAAGACACCCTAACACCTATGAAGGATTTCACAGGGAAGATATATAGATGGAGAATTTCACATAAACAACCAAAAGTGCACAGCTTGGGAAGAAACATCACATCAGAGCCACAAATAAATAGGCTCATGGTCACCCACTAGTTTGTATTACAGGTATCCTTACTCTCCACCAGCACAGATATAACTTAAAAATAAATGTATTTTACATAAGAACAGCTAGATTTAGCTAGATAAAGTTAATGGAACAATTGGGGATTTTTCTAGGAAACTGGTAATAGGTGTGGTGAATACTATTTAGTGTATATGAATTATGAAATGTAATAGGGTAACTACAAAATTTTCTTTACACCAAAGATAATTAGTAGGGGCTTAGGACTCAGCTCAGTGGTTAAGCACTTGCCAAGCATTCAGAGGCCCTAGATTCCATTTCTGGCACTGTGTGTGTGTGTGTGTGTGTGGGATATATGTGGCGGATAATTTGTGTCTGTTCCTGGTGCCACAGCCAGGAAAGACGGGGCTATTAAGGATTTGGTGATCCACGTTGCCTCCTAACAACTTAGCCCAGTTATTTAAAAGCCTGGTTAACAAGGGTCCTTGGCATTTTTCATATTAGCTTCAGTTTTTACGGACCATATAGTCTTAATATTACAAGGCAGAATTAAACCACACTGCTCCAGTGGCATCACAAGCCTTCTTGCATTTAAATATACTCAGCAGTGTTGCATGAACACACTCATGGGGCAACGGCTGACACAGGGCTGCTGTGGTATGCCACAGAGACGATTCTCCTAAATAAGCACACAAGGGAGGAGAGCGTTCCTCTATAACAAGGGAAATGGGAAAGCCATGTGCTAAAGGTTGTTTTTGTCCTCCTTAATAAAACCTCGAGGTGCTGTGAAGACAGCATGGAAGGGTCAGTGAAGACTTAGCAGGCTTTTGAGACAGGTTGCCCAGCAACAGGTGACACTGGGAGAAGAGCCTGTGTTTGTGGGAGGGGTTTGATTAGGAGGTTCCCAGCTTGGGGCAGCTCACAGGCTCAGGCCAAGAGGACAATAATTTTCTTCTGGAGTCTAATAAATATATTTATTTATTTTTTTTTGGTGGGACCAGGGTTCGAACTCACGACCTTGCACTTGCCCAGCAGGCACTTGTGCCTCGGAGCTATCTCCCCAGCCCCTGGAGTCTAATAAATATAAACAGTTACATTTCTAGTCCAAAGTTTAATGCAAGGAATATGGAGGTGGCAGTACTGTGTGCAGATAAAGCAGGAACACAAAAGGCAGTTTCTGAGGAGCTCCAGGAAAAGGGTGTTGGTCATGCAGGGCCTGTAGCTAGCTTACAGAGGCCGTGGATCAGGCAAGTGCTGTGTGTCTGTCCACCCAGTTCAACACTGTTAGCAGCCTCCAGAGGTGGGAGTGGGTTGGAAAACCTCCCACTGAGGCAGACTGTGTCTGGAACCCAAAACAAATGACAAATTCTCTCACTTCTCCACTGTGACAGGTATGAAAATTCTAGAAAGGCCTAGGGTTAGCAGGCTTCCTTTCTTGTGTCCTTGGTGGGACACAAAGCAGTGGCTTCCTGGTCTAGCAGTTGGGATAATAACTTGGAGCCCCAGCGCAGACCTTTTTGTGACTCCTGAGAAGGGTACAATCCGTTCAGCCCTGGAAAGCTGCACCCCACTCCCCCAAGGAGCTGCTTGGCAGTACGTGATCCTTTTTGTCCTCAACCCAGGAAAAAAAGTACAAAAAGAACAAGTCTAGGAACAAATAAGGGAACAAGTCTTGGATTCTACCCAAAAAAGTTAAAAAAAAAAAAAAAAAAAAGGCTGACATGTAGGAACAAAATAAGAACACTGAGCTCTTTGGTTGTGTATCAGCTGTGCTATGTCAGTTGTCCTACGTTCCAGTAGCAGTGTGGGACACAAGAGACAAACCTGGCAACTAGAAACACAACACAGCAACCCAGTATACCACTCATAATGGAGTTAAAAGGAAGTAGATGAAGAGGAACTCTACCACGACTTTAGAGAAGTTGGTATTTTCTCACCTTTTCGAAGCTCTTAAGTGTTACTTCATATATAAGCTCAGCATTAGGTTCAATGCCAAATTTAGGCTTCCCTGCCTCTCCAAAACCATATCTGAAATGGAGAGTAAAAAAATAAAACTTTAAAAGAATTGGTGTATGTCCAGGCACTTCCTCTGGTGTTCTGAGGTATCATACTACTCCAGAACTATCAATTGTAAGTTACACACATCAGAGACGTTGAAGACAAACCAGATGCTGATCAGAAGATACAGTGCCAAGTATTTCTCTGCGGCCTTTAGAGAATCCTGGTTAGATTTAGTTTCCTTTTCTTTTACATACGCATGTAATAGAATACCTTACTGCTTGAGATAACTTGCTCAATACTGTTTTTCTCTGCTTGATTTTATGTTTAGTTATTTTTAGCTACTAGGGCTTTCTCCTGAAGCTTTAGCAGCAAGGACAGAGGCAACATGGCCACTGTCATTGTTACAGTGATGCTCATTAAAGGTGTGTTTAATAAGCTTCTAACTTTAAGTCCTACCACCACCTTCTGGTACTACTACTTCCAGTCAGAAAAATGGAAAGACTTGCACCTAGAGAAGTGTGTTCTCACAGTATTTCTTTAAGATTTAAAAGGGTGCACAAGCAAACACAAATAAGTTTAAAAAAAATACATAATAAAAATAGCCCTGGTTACTCAACAAGAGACATACTTAAGCTACACGTTTTTAGCCAAAGCACTGAATGAAATAACCGGGGATATGCACATTTGTTTTTAGTGCCATTTCAGAACTCAGAGTAAGCATATTCAAAAAGTCTGCATTTAGGGACTGGGGACAGAGCTCAGTGGCATAAGCATCTGCCTGGAAAGTGCAAGGTCCTGAGTTCAAAAGCATGCATCTGCCAGAAGGAAGGTTCTCAGGGAGCCTGTGTATCTGGTTCTGTGGGTTCCCAGCATATAGAACAATGCCCAGCACACTGATACAGTGTTCCCTGGAATATTCTCTCCCTTCCACTGTAAGGCAAACTACGTGCGAACATACGAAATACTATTACTAAACAAAAACTCTGTAAGACCAAAGTAGGTTATAGATTGAAAGACATCAAAACTGGGTCCAGGCCAATACCTCTGATTTTCTCTGGGACAACAGGACTAAAGTGGGAACAGACATAATTTGTTGCTTGTGCTACTTTCTCTACCCTTTACCTGATTTTCCAAGAAAATTGCTTACTCATTCACCTCCATGGTTATACAAAACAATGGCAGCTGGTGTAGGGAGTCAGAGGCTTGCAATGAGAGCTGTGAGAATGGGTTGTGGGGCCTCTCGATAGCAGGGCAAAGGGTCTCTTCAGCAAAGAAATAAAACATGTAATTAGCCGTGGCCTGTTTTGGGAACTGGTACCTACGTGGAGCTCTTAAGCGCTCCTATTTGATTTTGGCCACCTGGCAAATAACATTCCTTACCTGCCTGAAACAAGGTAAGCCCCTGTTTACTGAGCGTGGGTCATGATTTGGAGTTCTATGTTAGGCAGAGAGAAATGCAACAGACGATTGCACTTGCTGTAGACCGGTGTGTCTTAGTTGGGATACTGTTAACCATTCCTCCCCGGGGGCATTTGGCAATGTATAGAGACATCTTGGGTTGTTTAACTAGAGAAGTGAAACTGGCTTGGGGAGGGAGAAGACAGAACACTGCCCGACCGTCCGCTATGCATAGGTCAGACCCTACCCACAAGAATTACCCAGCCCCACCATCAGTTCTGCTGAGGGTACCCGTAACTGGGCGGGAAATGTGCGGACCAGGCCAGAGGAGCTGCCACAGCCTCGTGGCTACTCCCAAAAGGACTACAGCAGACTAAGGAGAGCATTACTGTGTTCAAGTGCAGTGAGGCTGTCAAGATTGAGGTGGGACACAGCACCCTGGGAAGGTGCTTGATCACACGCAGTTGTTCTGAGAACTGTTTCCAGCTGCTGGATCCCACGAAAAGCTGTCCGGCATACTAGCTCAATTGGGTAGAGAAGGACGCGGGGTACATAATTCCTCTGACTCAAAGGTAAAACACCACAGATGGCACTCTAGGACTTAACCAAAACATAAACAGGGCTGTGTAACAGAAGAGACTTAGCATCAATGTCCTTGAGTTAACAGTTGCCTCCAGTGCAGAGGCCAACAAAGAACTTTGGCGACCACTGGACCTTTCTGTGCTTCCAGTAAGCACTTGCATTACCAGTTCTTTCCAACTGCTCCCTCTTTATGGGTGAAGAAACTGAGGCTCAGAGGGCCAGTGTGATGGCTCAGCGGTCTAAAGCGCCTGCTTAGGCAAGCTTAGGCAACTATAGAGACTGTCGTTCAATCCTTGGCACCACAAGCAGCCCCAGGGCAGGCTGAGCCGGCCATAACATAAATAAAGTTAAAAAAATTTAAAATATTAAAAAAAAGGGATTATGGGTTTGTCTTTTACCTTGGAAAGAAAGAAAAAAAAAAAAAAAAGATTCTCAGAGAGAATCCCTTCCTAAGAAGTCACACCAAGAGGCAATGTAGAACCAGGATTTAAATTCAGAACCTGTGTGGTTTGAGGAAACTGTTTAAGTTTTTTGACTCACACTGCCTCATAATGAGACTCTCCCACTTGTGGCAACCTGTGTTTCTGTCTGAGGCTGGTGCAGGACAGAAGAGTAAGGAAAGAGAAAAGTTAAAACTATCCATGCCTCACTCAAAATGAGAAAGATTAATTAGTCACGTCATTAAAAACAACATAAAGGGCCTGGCGGGATGGCTCAGTGGTCTAAAGCCCCTGCTTGGGGAAGCTTGGGCGGCTTCAGGGACTGCAGTTCGATCCCCGGCACCACATGCTGCGCCAGCCCTGCCCTCGGGGCGGGCTGAGCCGGCCATAAAAATGAGTGAATAAACAAACAAAGGTTCTGAAACAAGACTAAAAATAATAAATAAAATAAAAAAAATTAAAAAAAAAATAAAAACAACATAAAGGGAAGATACTACCCCAACGAGGGGAAAGAAAAATGAGTTCTTTGGAAGAGTCTTATGCATTTCTTCGTATGAAAACATTCTGCCAAGGAATCCAAGTCAAAAGAAAGTGTGCCTTGTAAGTGTTACGGCGAACAACACACAGATGACCCTATGCACAGGTCTGGAACAGCCACGTTCATAGTAACACGCAGATGCAGTGGCCAGTGGGAATCTGGACAAGGCCAGTGAGTCACTGTATGCACACAGACGCGCTTGGCGCACAGGGCTTTTCTCTAGTCACGCACGGCATCACACAGTCCGGTGTGCAGACATCTGGCAGGGAATACACTTTGTATGGCATCTCGACACACCAACACCTTGAGCAGAAAGTACTGTGCACCTTTCTAACTATGCTAAACCATATACCTAAAACATGAACAAGCTTTTATGCCGAGAAGCTTGTGAAAACTTGTTGAGTACTTTTACGCTTGAAAAGATCTGAAAAAGCTACCACGTTAAAAAAGGCTTTCTTTTTTTGTTGGTCCAATGGTAAAGTGAAAGAGAAACACAGTCATCCCAAAAGATGTGCAACCTGATTATAATGCAGGCCGTTTGCTAAGCACTTTGCCTGAGTTAACTCAGCCCGTCCTCCACACCTTCAGTAGGAAGATGCTGTTATACCATTTACACGTGGGAACATTGAGGATCAGGGGAGTTAAGTGACTTCTCAAGCCGCAGCAGAGCAGGCTTGAACAACTGATGACACAACAAACAGTTTAAACCTGCAAACAACTACTTGCATTAATAAACAAGGTCAATTTCTGTTTTCCTTTGCCGTTTGCACCCACAAATTTGACATCTGCATCCACACTGCCTTATCAGTTTGGTTAAAACATAACACTGACTCGTATTATATGTTGACAATATGTACAGAACTTATATTCAAGGGGCTTAAATTTGAAAACACACAGACAAAAATCCCCCCCATGAATTTAGAACTCCTATAATTTTTCTTTTTTTTGTCTTTTTGAGACAGGGTCTTGCTATGCAGCTCAGGCTGGCCTTGAGCTCACTTCTGTAGCCCAAGCTGGTCTCAAACTCGCACCAATCCTCCTGCCTCAGCCTCCCGAGTGCTGGGATTACAGATGTGCGCCACCACGCCCGGCTAGAACTCCTATAATTTTGAATGCTAGACTTAAAGTAATTACAGATTATTTGGCTATGGAGGAGATAGCCTTCTCTATGCTCTGCCTGATTAAAAAAAGTTCCTGTTAGAAATGGAAATATCTTCACCTTAGAATTACAATGTAGGATAAATAAAACACATTGAAGTAGGAATACAGTAGGAAACAAAGAGAATAGGATAGAGAAAAAGAAGTATTGCATAGAAGGTGCTTTCATAAAGGCTTTAAAGAGTTTAAAGCAGAACATTTTGGAAAGACTTTGAGTGCACAGTAGCATGACTAAAACATCACCTGAGAAATATTATTATGATCAAGAATTTGGGCAAAGGTGAGTATGTCACTGGAATACTACACAGGATACAAAGGTAACAGACAGTATAAAAGGCACAGGTTTTTTTACTGGCAAGAGCAGGTCACTGAGGGTGGCAAAAACTCAACATCCTACCATCAGAAACTCATGGAACCCCCAAAGGAGGACCACCAG
>PVJA010021976.1:0-34851 GCA_004027025.1 Myocastor coypus
CATACTTCTTCACCAATCTAGATAAAATCTTTTAATACCTTAATAAATACCAGTTAATGAGAACATGCACTAATAGAAAATAAAACTGGCAAAAAAAATCAAAGCTATCTGAACTGCAAAAATAAAGACTATTTGGGATTTTAAATGTACATTACAAACTAATTGCATGTCACTTTCAACAACTGCAGAGCCATGGCTCGAGTCACTTTTCAAGTTCTCAGTTTTGCATTGACTCTAATGGCCCTGTTTCTCATGAAAGTGGAACATTTCAAGGATTCATTACTAAAACCTCAGGCCAAGAGTACTCTACTGAGGTCCCATACACGTGTGATAGGTTTTTTTTGTTGTTTGTTTGTTTCAACCCTTCCTCTAGCTCTTTCCTAATATTGTAAGAAATCACTGTAGAAATAATAAAAAATATGAATCAAAAAAGAATTTATGAAGCATTATTTTAATCAATAACAGCTGGACAACTCCAAGGAGCTGATGGCACCTGTGATTTGTTTTCAGGGTTTTCTCACTGCTGAGTTTCACAGGTTTTTCTCTTTAAGTTTATTTTGGGCTAACTGCTCAGATGAGTGCAACAGGCAGTGAAGTAGAAATCAAGAGCATCCCGGAATTCTGCACAGCACAAGTGACTTCAGATGATAGCTTGAGGGCTTTGATGGAACTCACCTGTACCTACATCAGTTATGGAGCTGATTTTCACTGTACAGCTTGGCCCGAAAAAGCAGCAATTTTACTTGAATGTTGGCTTATTTCCTTGGATTCTTTAAATTCTTCTATTTTATATTGCAAGTCTATCTCTCTCTCTCTCTCTCTCTCTCTCTCTCTCTCTCTCTCTCTCTCTGTTTTGTTTCTATTCTTTTGGTATCATTACAAAATTCCTTTTTTTTTGGGGGGGTAGGACTGGGGTTTGAACTCATGACCTTGCTCTTGCCAGGCATGCACTTGTGCCACAGAGCTATCTCCCCAGCCCCCAAAACTCCTCTTTGATGAGTTGAAAATCTATCTTTTTATTTAATCAAAACATCATGTTCCTAAACAACTCCTGAGCATACATATTTTATGATGTGAGGAAGGCTGTTTCCTTCTATCACAGGTAACTACAGCCTACCTAGAGGTGGGCAAGATTTAGTACATCAATAACTCTTGCCAGTTTTCCAGGTGGCTCCTGACATCCAGTTCAGTCTTTACTTTCTCATCTCTTCTATGAAGGGAAAACCAGCGACTGTCAGTCTAGGATGACAATTGCATGCAGTAAGAACATGATAATGAACCAGGCCTTGTGACACAGCACACTCTAATCCCTGCACTCTTCGAAGCTGAGGCAGAAGGAGCAGGAAGTCTGAAGTAGTGGGATCATAAGTTGGATGCCAGCATGAGTAACTGAGTAAGTTAATGATGATTTCTTTCAAAATAAAAACTTTTTAAAGCTGGAATGTAGCTCAGTACAAAAACTAAACTACAGAATTCAAATCCCACATTGTATAAGATATGAGAAAGAAAAAAAAACAAAGACTATTATAGGGTTCTTAATTTTTAGTGATTACCAAATCTGTGTAAAACATATATTCACCAAAAAGGTAATTTTTGTATATATTTTATTTGTACCTGTTTGTAGATTTTAAAATGTTTCTTATTTTTAATAAAAGTATTAAGGATCTGGTTTATGGATATAGTTTAAAATGTAAAAACACCCCTAAAAGAATCTGAAAGAGTAAATAAAATCTGAATGGTGTAATAGATACTGTGAAAGGGTAAGAAAAAGAATAAAACAAAATGTAAGAGAAGACAGCATCTATGAGTTTTTCTGGCATATGCCATTCACTTCCATATACTGGATAGATCGTCTTGTATCCACGGCAGTGTTGAGTCTGGTCTGCCAACTTAATATCCATCATGTACTAACTTCCACAATTTTCCAGAACTGAGGAGTCTTATTGTGTCTTCTTTCCATTTTCTTGGTCCAGAAATGTTCAGACTTCATTAATTTCCACATTTTAGGTTTTAATTTTAAAATAACTCATCCACATGACTTCTCCAACTAGCCTTTTGACTGTTCTGTCTGACAACTAGAAAGTGAGGAGTGAACGCTTTTTCAGGTGGGGAGTGGTTCAAGAGATGGGGACGGAGGTGCGAAAGATGAAAGCAGGAGTGAGGCTGGTTGTGTACATGTGCCTACTTCATGCAAGAATAAAATGACTGAATACTGCACAGATGTATTAACAAAAAGGAAAACTATGCAGACCAAACAAAGCTGGTCTTCTTTGAGCCGTTTTTCAATGAATGCTCATCAGTCCTAGGCTTCTGACATCATAGTCAGTGCCTTTTATATTCTGCTTCTAAGAAAGTTACTTCTCTTGAGAAAAGGAGCTTCAAGACCGTGGAAGCTGTAGTTAGCTTGATCTCGGAGATTTCTTCATCGTCTGGACCACAGCAAGCGCTTGATATTGGTCAAGCAAGTGAGTCTCAAAGTCTGCAAATGACATGGTAATATACACATATTATTTTTTCTGTAGATAAATATTCATAATAATAAATATGGAAATGTTATAGTATGATTTTCTGAAAACATTCCTTTCAGTTTTCAAGGTAATTGCCAGTAATACTCTGTTGTGCGTTGCAGGTAAGATGGCATCAGGTGTACCAGTGCTACACAGTGCTGAAAGATTTTTCTATTACTTTCTACCACCATTATTCTATACATTATTGGCACTTATATATTGTTATTTTATTTATGTTTAAACTGTAGCTCTTTTTCAAACATTTTTCTGAGGCACCCATTTCCCCTTTAAGTAAAGCTTTTTGAGGGAACAGAGCCATGATTTAAAATATGTGCATTATGTCTCAGAGGATGAGTTTAGGGATAGTTTTTGTCTAGTTGAATGTCCTACTGTCTGTAGGTTTTCCAAGTAAAATACCAGTTGGAGCCCTTTAAAGAGAGTGTGTTCAAGTTGTTGACCAAAAGGCTTATGTTATTTTTCAAGTTCTTTTGTCAACAATACTGATGGAAACATTTGTGCTTCAGGCCATCAAGATAGCTCACCAGACTAAGCACCTGCATGGGCTAGTACAGGGACTGGGATTTGATCCCCAGTATCATAGGCCACCCCAGCCCTGCAAGTGTGCTGGGCCAGTGATGAGACTGGGTGTGGTGGTGCATGCCTATAATCCCAGCACTGGGGTGGCTGAAAACAGGAGGATCACTATGAGCCCAAGCTGCATAATGAGACCCTGTGCCAACTACATGAAAAAAAAAGGGAAATATTTGTGCCCCAGTAATGTTTCATCCACTCAATAAATAAGAATAATTATATGTGGGATACCTCAAGTGTATAAGAAAAGTTAATTTTAATAAACAAAAAATATAACAATTGCTGGTAAGAATGTGAAGAAATTGCATTCCTTGTGAACTGGTGTTGGATATTTGAAACAGTGCTACTAATGTAGAAACTAGGATGATAATGCCTAACAAATATTAAAAGGAATGATCACATGATCTAGCACTGTATGTTAACAGCTCTACTCCTAAAGTAAAGACACTGAAATCTTGAGGAGCCATGTATACACCTGTATCCTTCACCTGACAACAATCGCAGCATGCACCAGCAGGTGAACAGATAAACATGTGTCAGATATATATAAGAATATTATTCACCTTTGAGAAAGGAAGACAGTAAGTACTTTGCGCAGTAGAGATGAAACCTGAGAACATTTCTCTAAGTGAAATAAAGCACTCACAGAAAATACTTTGTGATTTCACTTCTGTGATGCTCTAGAGTTGTCTGATTCACCTGGCAAACTAGAACAGTGGTTTTCAAGGCTGTGGGGCAGTTGTGCCATCAGACATAGGCAGATGGAATGGAGCTGGTGCTCCATGGCTCAACTTGCTAAACCACATAAGAAGTGTACAAAATGCCTCTGGACTGAGTAGGGAAAAACAGGTATCAAGGGAAGTACTGGATAATGCATATTTGACATAAGCAAAAATAAGTTTTAAAATGTTTGAAAATGACTTTTGCTACAATATTTACAATCCCTTGTGATACAATATTTTGCAATTCTAGAGGTCAACTGAAAAAAAAAATCTACTTGCAGGCTGACACTCAGTCAGGCAATCTTTTCCTCTGAAGGACAACCTCGCTCCTGCAGCACTGATGTCTCCCAGTTCTGTGTTTGAACTAACAGAACAGGCTTCTAATTCTTTTCACAGAGACTACAGGCTTCAATGAGAAAAAAAAAAAAAAAAAAAAAAAAATCTGATGTTTCCTTGTGATTATCTTTACTTCTAGTTTTATGCTGAAGTGTTTATTTTTTCCTTTCCTGCTTCGACCAACACGCATCTTGGCCCTTAGTTGGGCTACTCCACCCAGGAGCGTCACAGCTATTTTCATTGGAATGTTATCCTTGCACCTGAAAGGCTCGATGCAGCTTCCTTGTTCTGTTCCTCTTGCACATTCAGTTCCCTCGAGTGGTACTCAGCTGCCAGCTTCTGCCACGAGCTGCACTGATTCCCTGCATTATTAGAAAACCCTCGGAGCATCTCTGCAGCCCTGCTACTGACAGTGGAACTCACAGGAGCAGCTGGCTTAGTGGGTGGAAAGGCAGGCTGTGAGAGCCGCTCGTTGCAGTGTATTTATAACTTGGCCCTGGAAGCAGTGATGGCAGAGTTCGAACAGGAGAGAGCGAAAAGACATTTTATCCTAATTAAAAAGGTAATTAAGGAACACACCAAAGGATTTAAATCAGTGCTCTAGGTTTTATGACAGGTCTAGTGGCACAGCTACTCTGAAATCATCTTGAAGCAAGAAGTGCTCATCTTAAGCTTTATTGGTTACTGTGTGGTCAACTATGTTTGAAAAATCATAGTAGGAAATCCAGGCAAGAGTTCAGGAGATACATTTCCTCTTAAAGAAAACACTGCCTGAGAACTCCAGACAGTCCAGAGCCCAGGATAAAACTCTATGTCCAAGCTACCATTCATGTTCCCCAGTCTCACCCCTGCTCCATAGCCAGCCTGGCCAAACCAGAGCCTCAACCCAAGGAACTTTGAGAATTTTCAATATTCTGCTTTCTTTTCTGCTGCCTTTTGTAATTTCTGAACTTTTGTATCCTGCTTGTCAATGAGCTTCTTTTCCCCTAAAATTTTTTTGTTTCGATGTGGGTTTTTTGGCGTGTATGCTAATATTTATTTGTGTGTATCCTATTAATTACTCCTGGCATATTCTTTAAAGTCAGAAGAAGAAATTCACTGAGATCAAAAACACAACTAGGTGCGTGAAGATTTCCAGCTGACAATTGGAACAGAGTGTGCAAATTTCAGAATTTTCTTTGCAACTTGGATTAGAGTTATGCAATGATAATTTTCAGTTTTTTCTAATCAGTGAACCTGAGAATTTCTGATGGATATAGTTCAACTGTTTTTTGTCTGCTCAGGACCTAACTCAATTCTCAGTACTAGTAATGTTACTAGAATTAAAACAATTTTTTATTATTTCTGTAATAAATGTATAGTTGTTTTCAAATTTGTCTGAGGTTACTGAGCTATGTATTTAAAACAGTCATAGGTGTTTATGTTATACATAACTGCTTTATTTTCACAAATGAAAATATAAGTCTTAAATGTGAATTACATGTATATGTGCTTAATGCTGGATTCATTATAGTTACATGCAATGATATTTTATTTTATGCTATTTAACGCGACAGCTTTGGAAAACCTTTATTAGGTCAAGATAACATTACAATCATTTCTGAATATGTCTTGCTAAAACAAAGTGTGATGCACTTATTAAGCTGTGTTCCTCATTAGTTTACATGGACAATCTTTGAAACACACAGTAAATCAAAATTGGAAAGTTATTCACAACATTACATCTATTTCCTATAACAAGTGTATCACATTGTAGAACATCAGGATTTTGGGCTACAACAGAAATTAAATGTATCTCACAATACTGAGTTATCTATCTATCTATCTATCTATGTATCTATCTATGTATCTATCTATGTATCTATCTATCTATGTATCTATCTATCTATCTATCTATCTATCTATCTATCTATCTATCTTTCTGGCCATGCAGCTATTTATTATTCTCTGTGATAAAACTGTTCTGTAAAGCTCCTGCAAATATTAAATTAGTGAATATTGAACTACTGCTTTTACAGGACTTTATAAAAGTATAGATTCCTGCCAGCCTTTCATTGTAACATTTTTATCAACTCATCAATATCTTTATTTTATATGTTTTGCTTAAAGTTGTCTTCTTTATTATCTGCTGCTGAGTCATGAGTATTGTGCTCTCAGCAAAAGACAATTAACTGTTACCTGAACAAACTTGTGGAACACAGACTCTTTCTCAAAAGGCTCACAGAAGAATTCTGGGATGGAGAATCACCAGGAAGCGCCTCAGCACCATGCTTGGGGTCGTTTCAGTAACAGATAATAAAAAACACAAAATGTGCATAACGTTTGCATTTGTACATTTCTTACAACTATACCCTTACAATATGGAAGCTAAAACAGAAAGGAAAAACATGCCTCTTTGAATCACATCTTCGAATATAAGCATTAATGAATTCAAAATTTTTTTGCTGTGCAGTGAATACAAACTACCATTGAATTTTTATGAGTGCTAATTTTCAGATGACAAATTTTAGAATTGACCGATGTGGAGTTCACAAGTAATGATAATAAGCTATAATTCTTTTTAAGCTTAGGGGGCACTATTAAGTTACCATGGCAAGCGTTAGGAGCTATGCTTAACATACACTTAATATGTATTAAACCCTACTGTACTCATATTTATTTTTATCTTATTATGTGTTCAAATTAAAAGAGAAGATAAAGCATTTTCATGCTTAATATGTGAAATGATTGACCTTGGCACAAACAAAAATTTTCCTACATGAAGATCTGCACACTACATTGATTATATGCTTGCCGGTGACTAGTGTTTCTCCATTTCCATTGAGGTTAGAAAATTTTCTGGGAAATCTAAAGAGATTCCTGTTATTACAGTCTAGGGCAAATGTCTGAACAGCCTCAGTGGACACACCACAGAAATGTGAAAATTTCAGAGAATTCAAGCATCTAAATCTCTCTGTACCAATAAAAGTGCAGCCTTACTGAGTTCACATGTGTAAGTTATTTTTGATAACAAAGAAAAATTAGCAATAATTTGTGAGGTGCTAAAAGAAATTAACATTAATTTGGGACTCATAAAATAAGCAAAATAGAGTGCTGAAGTTAATATGTGATAATTGGGCTTTAAAATTTCCTTATTCTGAGTAGAAAGTAAAATGAATATTTATACATATGGTGCATAGGAAAATTGTCTACATATTTAAATATATTTCATCTGCAACTTGCATGTAAAAAAGAAAAACAGTGCTTAGTGGAAAGACTAATTTGAAGTTTGTAAATGTACATATATGAGATTGAGTTAATGTTGGAAATTTTGCTGTAATTCAGCATTTCTAGATATTTCTATGGGAAGTAGCATGTGGACATAAGTCTATAAGTCTAGCTTTCTGGACCACTGTACTAGAGGAAATGCCAATTTGAAAACAGTACACTAATGTCATAGTTTTTCAAAGGCTTTTGCACCAAGACTTGTTTTCTGAACGATGCTCCTGAATTTATAGTAAAACTAAGAAACTAGTTAAAAGGTTATTTATTTTTTTATTTCAATTTATTTTGTACTTCAGTTATGGGCAACGCTGGCAAAAGGATAAAGTAACAAAATTCTGCTTCCTCCTGACATTTCTTTTTTGTCTCCTCTCCTGATCTTCATAAGATAATAGAATGAGAAAAAAGACAGTTTTTGGTCTTTGTTGTTTGATTTTCCCTCTGCATCTCAAGACTAATGAAGGCGAACTGTAGTGGGTTCCTGAGCTTCTCCAAGTGAGCCTAGGGGGCCAAGCTTATCCCCGACGCGCTGTTCTCCGAAGCTCTGGTGTTTACCAAATGTGTCAGATGGATAATGCTCACTAATGAACCTGAGGATCTTGAAGCAGAGCAATTCTTCCAAATATTATGATGCTTTAGGGCCATGTGTGATAAGCCTGTCAAGCACTACAGGCAGCTAGCTAACAAACACGTATTTTCAAATGGAACAATGGTAAATGTTAAAGTGGAGCAAAATCTTAAAACTTGCATATGACAGTTGGCTTATTTTTCCTCCTGAGGACTTTGGAAATGAGGAAGTGATGCACAGGATAAGGTAGCCCTGTCTGCAGCACGGTGGCCAAGAGGAAATAGGGCAGCAGTGGCGTCTCTAGTAATGTTCATTTAAAGTGTAGAAAGAGAGAAAGGAAACATAGACACAGAAGTGCAAACAAACAGAGGCAGGCCACAGAAGAGAGCACAGCACGTTGCACGCTTTTATCAGACATGAAATGAATTTCTGGCAGTCTCAGAAGAATCATCTCGAGGCTTACTGAAATGCCAGGGTCAGTCTAGGTTTCAGGTGACCTCCTTATCCCGGAGTCTTTCTGCTCATGACACTGTTTTCTGCTCCCTCCTCTACGCCACGATTTTGTGAAAGTCCGAGTCTGTAATCAGTCTTTCATTTTCCTTTCTGGAGTGAAAGAAAGTGGACCCCACCTTTCAGGGGCTCTCTGTGGCACTCCAAAGGTAGCTCTTACATTATTTAGCCTTTGGTTGCATGCATCCACTGAATACAGTTGTTTATTACCAATAAATCTGTTCCTACTTTTATTCTTCTGACAATTTCTCAGTATATTTTTAAACATTCAGAAAACTAATGAATCTAATTGCTTCCCTGACATGAAAAGGTTAGTGAAATATTTTCTGAAAAGTAACAAAGACATGACCATAAAGTGTCAGGTATTTTTCTTACTGTCATTACTATCTTACAGATCCCCTGAAATAAAAACTTTTGCCTTTCGCTCATTTATTGAATTAATGAGTATTTAGAAAATGTACCCTTGATGTAGAATGTGTGCCTAACTTGTTTATTTCTGATAGGAAATACTATAGCTTACAAAAACCAAAGTGTAATCAAGGCACACTCTAAAATTTACTTTCTTTCTTTTTAAAATGTATTTAGTACAGAGTCTACAGTGTTTCACTGTGGAAATGAGACTTGTGGCGGTCCTGCCTGTTGTTCAGCCTCCCAAGCCCTGGGATTAGAGGTGTGCGTCACCACGTCCAGTGTCATTCTCATTGTCTTCTCAGCACTCCCCGGGTGCAGGGCTGGCACAGCAGATATCAATCTCCTGGCCTCTGCATCTGTCCAAGCAGGTACTTTAGTCAGCTGAGCTATCTGGATGGTCCTAAAATTTACTTTCTCAAGGAAACCAGTTTGCTATTTATAAAAACTAGCAGGGCTTTTTTTTTTTTTTTTTTTTTTGTGGACCGGGCTTTGAACTCATGACCTTGCACTTGCCAGGCTGGCATTTGTGCCTCAGAGCTATATTCCCTAGCCCCAAGACGAGTAAGGCTTTTACCCCTAATTTTCTATAACATTCTGTCAGATGTGACAGTTACTTCTCATAAAGATCATATTCTCTTTCTCCTTATCTCCTTTATTTCTCTTAATAATCTTTAATAATTTTTCTTGAAGGCAGATATTGGAAAATACTTGCAAAGTGTTTTTCTGCTCTCCTACTGTTATGCTGATTTAAATTCTAATGTTTATTCCTCAGTATATCTAGCAAGTTACTGATTGAAAGAAATTCATTGTATAAGTACTACTTACCCATGATGGTAGATGCAGAGTCTTGAATCTCTAATATAGATTAATGTCATCAGACATTATGCTAATATAGGATAGCTCCTCTGAAACTTTCATGTGTCACTACTAAAACTATAATTATACATTCAAAGTTTATAGAAACAAAGATTAATTAGCTAAATAACTTATTATACTGCTCCATACCCTTCTAATTTTAAAAGCATCTAAAAATAATCAACACAGCTGTTTTTATTATGTCTTTAGTAAATAAACATATGTTTATATTTTCCCATCATCATTTTGCAGTAAGTAATTATATTCCATGAACATTTTTTGACTCAGTGAAGCATACTAAGTTTATGATTTGAGGGTAGATTTTGAAACAAAAGAATCCCTTATGAATATCATTTTGCCTTTCTTTTTACTGTAATGCTTGTTTCTAAACATAATGTCATCCCAATTAATAAGATTCAATTTTCAGCTTTTAGAGAAAGGAGCTAAGGCACATCATCTCACATCAACTTAAAATATTTGTTCAGATGTTTTTTCTTTATTTGTATACTTACTGTAATCTATAGAAATATAGCCCATTCTAAATTTCAGTGTTATATATTCTCCATGGCATGTCCAAGCTATTTTTAGAAATATTGCTAACTATTGCTCTGATCAAGCCTTTGTTCATCAAACTATCTTTTAAAGACAATATTTATTTTCAACTCAGAAATTCAGAAGGTTAAATCCCTTCCCTATTTGTACTTCCATCTCTGTTGTCCTCCTAAGTTGCAGGTGCATCTCTTCCCATGATTTCTTTTTTTTTTTTCCCCCTTTTTGAGACAGGGTCTCATTATGCAGCTCAGGCTGCCATTGAGCTTCCAATAATCTTCCTGCCTTGACCTCTTGAGTGCTGGGATTAGAGACATGCATCACCATACCTGGCTATGACCTCTTACTTCTATTCAGTTATCTTCTGGCAAGAGCACATTTCAGGAATGTTACCAAGAAAAAAATCATGTCTCTTCTAATATCTTCTCTTGAATTTTCTTACGGATGCAGTTGCTCGTTTCATGTGTTATTTTGAAAATTATGAAATGGACAGGCAGCAGGAAAGCAGGTTTTTATAGTTTACCTATGAAGGTTTAGCATTTCATAACGGTTTGGCCCACACAGCAATGTTTATGGCTCTATGTGGGTAGGCCTCATCCAACATCAAAACAAATCAACAGTGATGAAAGAGATTGAATTTACTTTTTCCACTTGAGATAAGACATATATCTTCTGTGATGAGGCATCAATGTTCCAAGTTCTCAGAGGTTCAGACACAAACTGGGACTTCCATCCACCTCCCAGGTTTCAGGCCTTTAGACTCAGTCTTTATTACATTGCCAGCTTTCCTGGTCCTGCAACCTTCTATGACACAGTATAGGATTGCTCAGCCTTTTTTTTTTAATCACATTGAGACAGTTCCTGTAATAAATATCTTCATATACATAGATGGATAGATTTCTAAATATGCATCCCCTGTGTTTTATTTCTCTAGAGAAGCCTAATATGGACTTTGATGCTTAGGTTGGGGCAGTAGAGAAATAAGTACCTGAAGCTGTAGAAAGAGCTGTGGCCTTTAATAATGAGTACAGAATGAAAAAAGCTGAGTGTGTAAACTAGGAAAAAATAACTACAAGCTGTAAACAAATTGTAAAGGCTGATTCTAATGAGGCACCACCTCTCAGTCATTTTATTTATTTATTTATTTATAACTATTACAATAAGCCTTCCTTACTTTTTTGCTTTTTTTTTTTGCCATTCATGTCATTAACTTATTATTAGGTATTTTTCTCTTTTCCATCTCTGCATTAGTCAGGATGTTACCAGAAGGAACAGATGTAACACAACATGTACAAATGTATTAGAAATTATAATATTGGTTTGTGGTGGTCAGCCACAGAGTCAAGTGAGGAAGCGCGCAGGGGGCATCTGTACACTGGAGCCTGAAGGATTCAATCTAAGCTCTGGAGCACACTTCACAGTTCCGTGCAAGTCCGTATAAGGAGTCTGACGGGTCTGTGAAGGAAGGCTGATGAGTCTACCCTTGAAGGCTGAAGGATCCAACACACAGGCCAGAGAACCTGAGACAGAAGGCTGGAGACGACATCCAAGTGTACTGTGAAGCTGTGTCATTCCTTAGTTCCCTTTAAGCGATGAGTCACCCTGGGGTGGGTCCTGCACACCCTCTTGTGTGGAACTGCTGAGCTATTTAATTAAGCTTTTAACTTCCCAAGTTGAAACAGTGTATCAACCACTACTATCTTGTACTCATTTCCAGAGTACACCTAATGTACAGTAATCATTTATAATTTCAGATTTTAACTTCAGGGCTGCATTCTATGATATATATATATATATATATATATATATATATATATATATATATATATATATAGTCTCTTGGTTTTAAGAATATTTTAAATTCTTATTCCAAAAAGTCCTCTTCAGAATGTCATGAAAAGTGATCCAATGGAGGTGTTAAATTTTATATTTTAATCATATATGGAAGCACTAGATAGCTCTTCATTAAAATTTATGTTGTTACCTTTACACAACACATTCCTTGTTCAATGTTGCATTGGTCGTGCCTATCAAACAATACGTGTTATTTTGCCCCAAGCCTTCTAAGGAGTAGGTATCCTCACTGCGCTTGCCTTTCCCCTTCTGCTGGACATACGCAAATGACATTGTGGCTTGAGAGAGTTGTGGATGTATAGGACAAAAACGATGGGTGCCCTTAGGCAAGCTATTCACTTGCTTTGGCTGTTACATGAGTGAAGAATTATTTTTTATTTTGTTACTCTCACCATATTTCTTTGACTATGTTCTGAATTCAGCAAAACTGTAAGGCCTCGTTTTTTTTTTTTTTAAATCACTCTAGACAGGAGAAAAAGATATCCCAAAGTTTAAAATATTTATTTCCTGCTCCAATCAATATTCACATTTGCAAACATTTCTCATACTAGATTGTAAATTTCTTGGTCTGCTAATTAGAATTTCTATCTTTTTCAATAATTCTAAGAAAGCAATAAATGAATACAAAAAAGAAATATTTATACAAAAATTGTGCACAGAGTTAGTAAGAGTATGTAAGAATTTGCAAATAACAGCCTTTGCCTTGAACCCTCAAAGATAAATGTTTTAAGAATAAGTTACTATCATGACTTATATGTAGCCGTCTCCCCAAAACCGATGAGCTCATACATGGGGCTTTTCAGAGGTGGCAAGAGCTAGGGATGAAGAAATACAGATCAAGTGCATGTGAAAAGTAGATTGTCCACGAAAGGGACCATTGTAGTTCTGGGCATGGCTAGATGGATTTTCTGAAGACAGATAGAGTACAGCAAATCTCTGATTTGAGAATTAATTTCCTTCTGGGCATATGTTTGCGAACTTCGTTTATTCCTATGTGAGCCTTATACAGTACGTACCCGAAAGTGTGCAGCTTGAACATTCATGAATTGGAGACTTGCCATATCCACTCTGGTCAGTGGGTAGAGCAGCAATAATGTATGGGGCAGTAGCTTGAATGGAATGAAGAAAGCCAGAGGGGCTCACAGCCCGCTGCCTTGTCCTACTCCACCACGGCCTGTTTCTCCTCTGCTGTGTGCCATGGAGCCAGCTGGTTATGGACTGAAACCTCTGCAAACTGTCAGCTAAAATAAAAATTTTCTTCCTTTTACTTTCAGGTGTCAGGTATTTTAACCCACAATGAGAAGGTGAGTACGATATCCAAGTGTCATGTCTATCCTTACTGTAGAGATAAGAAACTAGCATGTTAAAGAAGTGAGCCCAATAAACAAAGCTTCGGGCAGGTTGTAATCTGTTATGTAGGGATTCCAGAAAACTGGAATTTAAGAAGGTGGGTAACAGTTTATCCTGACTGATTTCTCCACCCTTACTTGAGACGTTGGTGATTATCTCCTTCCCTCCTTGTAATATTTTTATTTAAAAATTGTGTGAACCTAGCGTTAAACAAATAGTGAAGGTCTACAGAGGTTATAGTCCTAAATAAAAAGGAGATGCTTCTGGAGCTCTGGGCTCACTTCGAGAGAGACAGATCTCAGTGAGACCTCTGAGCTGAATTCATCGGCTCTTCTCGTCATTTCTTTCAGCACCAATACATAATGACATACAACACTTACCACCCATTGTAATTAATAGGGTTATAATAGCTTCATACCATTCTTAAAACTCACCAGAGAAAGTAAATCTCACATATGCATGGTTTGCACATCTTCCTATCTATAGTACTCATCCATTTAAAAATTAGGGGGAAAAAATCTCTAGCATCCTCTATTTTCCCTTGCAGTGATTCTCCAGTGAGACACCTGAGTCTGGCTTATAAATAATCTTGCACTCTACTCTTTTGCTAAATGAATTCACTTGGACTATACATCATTAAGGATTTTGTTTATGAGAGGTTCAGAAAGAAATAGCCAACATAAAGTAGCAGTGGCAGATAAGGGAACAAGTCACAGAGCATATGACAACTTAGGTTTGAGAGCCAGTTTATGGATGATGGTGTCTGTAATCCCACTTATCTAATATTTGTAAGCGCACAGCTGGCAAGCTCCTTATAGCTTTTATGGCCTTTATTGATTGATGCACTACTAATAAATAAGACCACAGCAGATACTGTCTTAAAATAATGTATATAGCATCAGGAAATAGAAAGCATTGTTTGGTCTGATTTGGGGCCCAATCTCCTTAGCATGTAAAGCCTGAAGTACCTGCAAACAAGCCCCTTACTGAACACACTGGAAACAGGAGGAAGTAAGACTTCTAGAAAATTTGAGATTTCACAGACCATTCAACTGCTATCAAAGACCTTCAATGGGACTTTCTTAAAAAAATAAAATTATATTGTACGTGATGTTGGTCATGACATCACTACAAAGGATACTTGGAATCGGAGGGTGAAAAAAAGACAAGATCTTTATGAAAACCTATGTTATTAAGGAGATGTTCCTGGATCTGCGCAAAGTGGAAGACCCAGATTATGGACAGTGGTGCAGAAGCAGGTTACACCAGCCTTAAGTTCCAGGCAGTTTCCGTTTACTTTACCTACCTTCGCAGCAAGCTGAGACCTTACCAGCTTCTAATTAGGATGCAGCAGATCTCAGCAGTACAGAAAGTCACACTGGCAGCTAAGAGAAGCAAAGGTTCAGGGTCGTGTCTCAGCTGGGTTTTAATTTATTCTCATTAGGCATGCCAGTACATGACAGCACAGAGTAGCAACTTTCTTTTCCCTTCCTTCCTTCCTTCCTTCCTTCCTTCCTTCCTTCCTTCCTTCCTTCCTTCCTTCCTTCCTTCCCTCCTTCCTTCCTTCCTTCCTTCCTGTTTCTCCCTTCCTTTTTCCTGTGCATCACAGATATTGATGCAATTCTAGTCATACTACTGAGGATTTAAACAATGATGATGGAGAGGGAGGTCGCCTGCCACCTTACACATTATTGGGTTTGCTTAAAGAACGGTTCCTGGTGTGGTACTCCAGATGCAACCGGGTGAGCTGCCCTACTCTCTTTGTGTTACATAATGTCCCATCTGTGCTCATGGATGGTGGCCTGATGAGGGTGCCATCAGGTGCTGTGTCTGACTTAATGGTATTCTGTTAGAGCTGGAGCAATAAACATTAAGGGGCCTTAATTGTTCTCTTTGCAGGGGGAATAATAAACATTAGGGGCCCTATTGTACCCTTTCCCAAAGTGTCCCCCAAGCCCAATTTAAGGAGTATCTTGATAGCCAGCTCTAATTTTAAATCCTCCCTATTATTCCATATGTTCTGAAATTGAGGGAGTGAACAAAAACAAAGGAACTAAATTAATAGACATATTTCCACACAGCCAGGTTCTGAAGAGATACAGCAGCTATGATTTACCTGGCCGAGCAGAGCACTAATCGCACAAAACAAGCCACGCCAAGCGATGTATTTTTCTCCAGTGACAACTTTTGATGAACTGCAGCTACTAGTCACAAAGCCTCAGGGATAAAAATTGCCTCGGTACACAGAGAAAATCTGTGGGACAAAGGATTAGGTTGCTTTGGAAATTGAGAAGATTTTACAATTTGATTATGGGGTTTCAAGCTGAATCAAACATGAGGTAATAGTTCAAAATAATCTCTAACTTTATTTCATCTACGTATTTCTGCCTTACCTTTTCTCTTTTGATGAAACTATACATTGAAATATCGTTTCCTATGAAATACCTGTATCACACATTTTTTATTTGTAACAACAGAAGATCAAAATGTTACTAAAGTAGAAAGACAGCTTTAAAATTATTTTTTTAAGATCCACACCTGTCACACTCATATCAGCAACTCTTCAGATTTTAGAGACTTTGCCTGACTTAATAGTACACTTTCATCTTATTGTTCTAATTTTGTTCTCTTCGCTTTGCCACAGCTCTTTGTATCCCAGGGATAGGCCCCGTGCGCTGGAGCATGACAGCATATCATTTAAAGTGAGAACTCCATCATTTCATCCCCAGTATATCCTGTCATAACTCTTCAGAAATCAGATGATTAGCTAAGGTATACTGCACAAGGGAAACTCACACACATATCACCGTCAAGGTCATATATTATGGGCTATCCAGAAACTTTCCCCATTTTTGAGTTTTAAATTACCAAGACTACATGGAAAGAAATACAATCGAATGATATGAAAATCTCAGTACCGTATCAGTTTAGGTTCTAATTTACAATCCCAGTTCCAAACTTTTGATTTCATTTTAGTTTAAAAGGACTTTAACTTCTGAACAAAACAGTGCATGAGTATGCTGGCAGATTGAGAGAAGGAAGCAGAAATAAATTCCTGTTGATTATTTTGTTTAACACTGTGGTTTCTCACAAAAGACATTTAATTTCAGAGTACTTTGACTTGGCCACAGCCGTAATTGTACATAATATCCATTATTTTTAATTGGAATTATCTCCCATCTTTTGCTGCATTTATCCGAAGCTCCCCTCAGAAAGCCCACCCGAAGCTCAAATTCCAATTTGTTCTCTCAGCTTGACTAATGATGTAAAGTATCAGAAACGACTATTATGTGTTGATAAATCACCTCTTTTATCCTGATGGAGTTCAGGGATTTGACGCTGTGAACTATCATTTCTCTGTGGAGTGTAAAAGCAAAACCAACAACAACATGTTCAGCATAAACAGTGGCACAACATTAAAGGGGACAAGGTTTTTAAATGAAACACCACAAGAACGAGTTATGAAAAGAGATCGGCATAAAATATCAGTGAGAAAATATATGTCACACAGATTAACTAAAAAAAAAAGAGTGAGTCAAAAATAGCCCTCATTTCCTTAGTATCTCACAATTCTATTTGGAAAAGCATAGATTCTGTGGCACGAAAGCAAATATATCTTAATTGGGCCTCTTTCCTCCACCTGCCACAGTCCTTTTTTAGTCATGTTGAATATGTTTAACAACACTTGTGTACTCTCCCTGGCTTACACATTAGCATTTATTTCATTTTATAAAGTGAGAAATATGGCCAGTTTAAAATGTGCAAGATGCTTTGCTCAGAATTTTGAAATTATCTTGTGGAACCCAGTAATGAGCGCACATTTCTTGTAGTGAAATGGTAGGCTGAGTCCACCACGTGCTGTCAAACATTGCCTACTCGTGGACTCACTCACCCAACCGTTACTTAGGGTACACCTGCTGTGTGCCAGACAACCCTTGATGAACTGGAGTTGCAAGGTTCAGAGGGCCTGGGGACAGGTCCCCGTGGCTGCCAGCCTGTGTGCATCTCAGCTCTTCCTGGCTGCCCACACTCACCTCACCCTGCCCACGGCTCCCTTCCACAGCTGCTGCTGCTGTCCCCTGAGGTCTGGCTCAGATCACTTTGCCACCCCCCATATCACGGACATCATGCCTCCTGCAGCCCACAGGCTGTGCATTGAATCACTTAGTAGCTTAATGAATGTGGTCAGGCTCCTGTGTGGTTTCCTCTTTCCCCTTTATTGTCAGCTAGGCTGGATACCTATTGCTGCCAGAAAATAATATGGATATTTACGTACTGTTATGGGTACTGCAACAGTAATTGGCCTTATGTCCAGATTTCCCACTTGGATGAAATCCCAAGGCTTGAAGGTGTAGAATTTTACCTTTTAGGACATTAGGGACCACAGTGTCTGCTACTAAGAGAAGGACCATGTCTGGTACTAATGTTTTCTTTCTTTCTTTTTTTTTTTTCAATCTTTTCTTACCCTCAGTCAGCCATCATGGATGTCTTCTAATTTGAACATCCCTAGTGCGAATTTTCAGCACAGAATTTTCCATCCCCAGCACAGCATGGCCCATTTGGGTGACATATACCCTCATTCATCTTTTATGCTAATTTTTGTCCCAGTTTCTTTAAATTATATATAAAATCCCAGTGTGTCAGTCAGGTGTTTGTGACTCTAACAAAATTACATGAGATGAGTCAATTTACAGCAAGAAATGCATGTAGTCCATGGTTTAGGAGGCTGAAGCTCTGCACACCGGGAGTAGCACAGGTTTTACAAGAGTTCACCTATGGCTTTATTACCTCATAGCGTGAAACCAGGATACAGAGACAAAGAGAGGCCAGGAATGCTCCATTTATGAAAATCTCTACATGAGAACTATCAAGTGGTTACACAAGAACTAAAGGATTCCTATCAAGAGCATGGTCTCTGTCATTTAAGGAATTCCCACTCAGCTCCACCTCCCAATTTGAGCAACCTGAGCACCAGAGGTTTTGCATATCCATCCACACAGTAGCTTGAGGAATGACCAAAGGTGTACTGGTAGACATCTGCCTGTTTTCTAGTTATAAGCACCTTTATATTCTCAAGATCAACCTCTCTCTTCATATCATTATCTTATGTTGATATCTCCGGTGCTAAACTTGGATTCAATTTTTACAGCCTGGTGTTCTTTACTGATGTTGTGATTTGGTGCTCCAATCTATTTCCTCATAAGACTCATGAGTTAATCTTCAGATTTTTTATTCCAAATATACGAATATTGTTCTCCATACCAACTACTTCCATTTTCTACTTGCATAAAAATAGTCTATCACAATGATATGATATCCAAACCCTAACATGTAAATTTTCAAACTGTACAGTGTTCATCATATCATTCACTTAGAATGAATACGCTAAGATGCCATTATCAGAAAAACACATTTGATCTACAGGGCTTACATAAAGAAAATATAGGATTTCACATAATATAAACCTAGAGGCAAAATAGAGTATTTTGAACTGTAATCAGTTCATCAGTCTAGTTGTGTCAGGAAACTGCACTTTCCATCTTACTGTTCTGCTTTCTTTCCTCAGCTGGGATAGTTTCCTACACTCACAAGGTGGTTGTTTCAATGTCAGGTGTCACAATGACATAAAAATAAGAAATTCAGGTATTATTAATATTATTACTATAATTTATATTGATGAGGGTAAAAAAAAAAAACTTTCTGAGAAGACTCACAAAAGTCACTGTCAATAAGTCATTGGTTGTATTAAGTCCTAAAGTCCAGGTCTAAATCAATGATTGATATAGGAAATCAAATTGCAGTAATTGAATTTGATCATAGTAGGGCTGGGAGTAAAACTAATCTCTTCCTTGACCCACTGAGTTCTAATAAAAAAAAAATAGCTTGTGTATCAAAACAGGAGAAATGTGGTTGTTGTGTAAAGAAACCATATTTGTTACTGTAGAACAGAAAAAAAAAAAAAAGCTCTCCACACTGATTTTGACAGTGGTTGCACAGCTCTGCACTGCCACCAACAGCGGGGAAGGGTTCCCTTGAAGTCACAGCCTCTCCCACATTTGTTATCAGCTAATTTCTTGATGATAGCCATTCTTTCTGGAGTGAGATGGAATCTCCATGTTGTTTTAATTTGCATCTCCTGAATGGTCAGTGGTGTACAGTTTTCATATATTTGTTTCTCATTTGCATTTCCTGAGAAGTGTATATTCCTGTATTGCATACACTGAGAAGTGTATATTCCTACGAGTTGCCCATGTTTGGATTGGGCCTTTGAACCTGAGGGGTTTGATTTTTTTTTTTTAATTCTTTATATTCCAGACAGAAGTTTTCTATTTGAGGGGAAATTGGCTGCATGCTTTTTGCTGACTGTGGGCTTTCTTTTTACTCTATTGGTGATTTCTTTGCTATGCAAAAGCTTTCCATTTATTTTATTTAGTTTTTTTTATTCATCTTAATTAAGAAAAAGGTAAAATAGCAATGAAACAGTTTCAAATGAGGTTGGTAGGATGGTTACAATACTTGACATATTGCATATTGTTATCTTTGTATGTAGTTATTCAGTAGACAATATGTAGGCATAATATCTTGTCTAAACAATATTAGTACAAACATTTATTCTCAATGAAGTAAGAGCAAGTAGCTGTATATCTATCCTCTCTAGTGTATAAAAGCTTTTTTATAGCATGAGGCCCCAGTTTTTGATTCTTCAGAGTATTTCCCATGCAGTTTGGGTTTTGCTTATGAATGCTCTGCCAGCATGGATGTTCTCAAGATTTCTATATATTTTATCTTTCAATAAATTTACTCTTTCTGTTTTTATTATGGCTGGCTCAGTCTTCCCTGACGGTGGGGTGGGCATAGCATGTATGATGCCAGCAATGCCTAAGCTTGCCTCAGTAGGCACTTTAGACCCCTGAACCATCTCTCCGGGTCAGTATTTCTGTTTTAATATTTAAATATTTGATGCATGTTGACTTTTTTGTTGGCAGTATCATGCTGATTTCATCACAGTAGCTTTACAATATCATATTATGTCAGGGGTTGTGATCTGATCTGCCTTGATTTTCTTGCTCTGCTATTTTTGGTATTCTAGGTCTCTTCTGGTTTCAAGTGAATTTTAGGAATGTTTTCTCTAGTTCTGTAAGGTATGTCGGTGATATTTTGAGGAGGATTGCACTACATATGTATAAACAATAGAACTATGGATGTTTTTAATACCACAGGTTTTTCTATTACAAAAATACTAGGCATATCTCTCTATTTCTTGGTATCCACTTTGTTGTCTTTTTTCAGAACACTGTCAATTTTAATGTACAAATCTTTTACATCATTTGTTAGATTGATTCTTAAGCATTTCTTTTGTTGGTGCTATTTTGAAAGGTGTGATTTTCCTAATTTCTCTCTCAGTTTGTTTGTTGTTTGTGTAGAGCAATGATATTGGTTTTTGAGTGCTGACTCTGTATCCAGCCAGGCTAATGAATTTACTTATTAAATCTAGAAGTGTTTTGGAAGAGATTTGAGGTCTTCTTTGTAAAGTATCATATTATCTATCAATGATGATCATTTCACTAGTTCCTTTCATTTATCTCTCTTATCTAATTGCTCTGGCTAATGTTTCTAGAAGTATAGTGATTAAGAGTGGTGATAGTGGTCATTCTATCTTGTTCCTGGTTTTAGAGTCAAAGTTTTCAGTTTGTGCCCACTTAATAAGATCTTGGCTGCTGGTTTGTCCTAGATAGCTTCTGCCATATTGAGGTAATTATCATGTATTCTGATTTCCTGAATGATTTTTATCATGAATGAAAGCTGGTCTTTGTCAAAAGTTTGCATCTATGGAGGTGATCAGGTGATTTTTGTCTTTGGCTGTGTTGAAAGGGTGTGTAGCATTTATTGATTTGCATATATTGAACCATCCCTGCATTCCTGAGAAGAATTCTTCTTGGTCGCAGTGTATTACCTTCTTCATGGTTTCTTGCATTCTGTTTGTTTGTATATTCTCAAAGATATCTGCATCATTGGTCATTAGGGAGATTGACCTTGTGTTTTCTTTTTTGGTTAAGATTTTCTCTGATTTTGTTAGTTGCCAGGGTAACACTTGCATACAGGAATGAGTTAGAGAGTATAGTTTCCCTTTCAATTTCACTAAAGATTTTGAGCAGTATTGACATTAAATCTTCTCTAAGTTTCTTATAGCATTCAGCAGTGGAGCTGTCAGAGCCTGAGCTTTTCTGTTCGTAAATTTTTAATTACATCGGCAATTTTATTAACTGATAAGGATTTATGCAGAATTTGTATATCTTCTGGGTTCAGCTTTGGTAATTCTTACGTAACTAGGCATCTATTCATTTCATTCATACTTTGCATCTTATGAGACTACAGATTTTTAAAGTAGTTCTTGATTATCTAAATTTCCACCTTATGTTTAGTGATTTCACCCTTTTCATTCTTCAATGCATGAATTTGAGTATTTTCTTTGTTTTTCTTTTTTTTGTTGTTGTTGTTGTTGTTGTTTTTTCTCTTTTTTGGTAAGGTTGGTTACAAGTTTTTAAATTTTATTTATTCTTTCAAAGAACCAGATCTTGCATTCATTAATTCATTGTATTATTCTCTTAGTCTCTACTTCACTAATTTCTGCTGTGATTTTTATAATCATCTCCCTTGTATGGACTCTGGGCTTATCTTGTTATTACATGCCTAGAAGCTTGGGATGGAACATTACATTGTTTATTTATGCTTTTTTTTGTTTTCTTGATGTGAAAATTTACTGCTATATATGATCCTCTTGGGATGGCTTTCGTTGTGTCCCATAGGCTCCAGCATGTTTTCTCTTCATCTTTGTCTAGTTGTAGATGTTGTTTGATTCATTCTTTAATCTCATCTGTGACTTACTAGATGGTCAGATGGGTGATTTATGCTGCTTTTGTCATTAATTTCCAGTTTTATTGCACCCAAGAACACATAACCTGCATGGTATAATTTCAATTTCTTTGGATTTATGTAAGCATGTTGTATGTGTCAGTGTATGTTATCGCTTGAGTCTAGATGTCCTCCAAAAGCCTCATGTGTTAATGGGTTTGTATTCTAGAGTTTGTGATTAATTCATGATAATGCTGGGATTATTGATCTTAGTTCTGCTGGGATTATGGACATGAATGCTACACCAGCCAGGGGCGGACAGCCAGCATTCAATACAAGGGAGAGAGGCTGCCTCCCCCCTGATGCTGCTCCCTTTTGCTCTTGTTTTATGTTTTACACTGTGATGAACTGCTGCCCTCTGCCATGTGCCACCTTGCCTTGTTACCAGCTGAATATGAACTATAATGTCCACAAACTGCGCGCTAAATAAACCTTTCCTTTTTAATTTTGGGCATTGGGTATTTTGTCCCAGAAATGAGAGAAAAGTAATTGAGATCATCTATTTTAGAGAATATCCTGTGTAGAGCTAGCTGAAAAGAATGTATATTTTGATGTTGTTGAGCAGAGCACTCTATAAATATCCATAAAGTCCATTTGTTCACAGGCTTGGTTTAGTTCTAATCCTATTTTGATATCTTTCCATCTAGTTCATTTATCTCTTTGTGACAATGGGGTATAAATTCCTACTGCTACAGTTGTGTTATTAGTTATTTGATTTTTCATGTCTAATAATTGTCTTATATAGTTAAATGCTCCTGTAATTGGTGCATACATATTTGCAATCATTATCTCTTCTTCTTCTTCTTCTTCATGTTCCTCTAACATGTATATGGTATCGTTTTTGATCATTCCTACTTTGAAGTGCACATTGTCTTAAAACAGAATACCCACTACTGCTCTTTTCTTCCTTGAAGATGCATGAAGAATTGTTTCTCATCATTTGAATTTCCATCCATAAATTTCTTAGTAAACTATTTCTTGCATGCAACATATTGTTGGATTTTCTTTTCTTAATCCATTCTGTCAGTTGGTTTCTTTTGGTTGATGAATTGAGAGCATTTGCATTGATAATTACTATATATATATATATATATTATATATACATACATATGTATATATATGCTTGTCTTTATTATGGATTTTTCCCACTGTTGGCATCCTGCTTGTACCCTCTGTTTCATGGTTTCCTTCTGTCGTTACTTTTGGAATGGTGGTCATTTTCATTTCTCCACAGCATACCTTTCAGTACTTTGTGCTGTTGGTTTCATAGTCATGAATTTTTCTGTTGTTCTTTGTCATGATGACATTGTAGTTCTCCAATAAACTTTAAAGATAGCTTTGCAAGTGTCTTAGTTCCTTTTCTTTCGCTGCTGGAGACACATAAAATCAAGGAAGGAAAGGCTTATTTAGCTTGCAGGGAAGGTTTCTATTCATAGTTGGCTGGTCCAAAGCAGAGGTGCACACGGCAGAGGGCAGGCTTTTGTGGTGGTGGAAACCTACAAAAAGCAAGGAAGGAGCCGTGGCTGAGGCAGCTCGCAGTCGTCTCTCCCCTCTGTACATTTTTAGGCAGAATACACACTCCAGGGCAGGTGTAGCATTCACACCCATAATCCCAACATTGAGTCAAGAGTTAATCACAAACTTTAGAAGCTGCTCCATGACTGCATGAGGCTTTGGAGGGACAGCTAGACATGAAACATAACAGCAGGTTACATCAATCTGGGTGAGAAGTTGTTTTTTTTAAGGACTGGAAATGCTTCACTCCACCTGCTTTTTGACTTCAGGGTTTATGTTGAGAGTTCTGCTGTCATTCTGATGGGCTTTCCTTTATAGATATTTTTATTTTTCCCTAACAGCTTTTAATATTCTATTCTTGTGCTTCTGTGATATTGATTTTTTTGTCTCTTTGTAAATGTATTTATTCATGGCAAATCTAAGATATATATGGCTCACTTGTCTACATTTTATATTCTGTTTTGGTATGGCTCCTACAATAGACATTTGCCATTTGTACCAATTAGTTTTTATTGATATCTATCAAGTTATATATAAACTGATCATATATATATATATATATATATATATATATATATATATATATATATCCTCCTGCAGCTGTTGAATTGTTATTTTCTAATGCCTCGTTAGTTTTAAGAGATCTTTCTTTCTGTGATCACATTTTCATGGTTTGAAATTGTACCTTAATTTTCATCTAAGTGCTTTTGTCAGTTTTCAATGAAATCTTTAATTTCCTGGATAACTGTTTGAATTAAGGTCATGCATTGCATATGTTTCCTACAATGATCTCTTCATTTTCTATTGTTCTCATTTTTTTTTTTTTTTGGTCTATCTCTAATCTAGATTTACTGAGAATTTGCTTTATAATTGGCATTTGTTTTGTTACCTGAGAGTTTATTTTAGGTCTGATTTCCTCTATAAATCATGAATTTGTTTCTGTACTTTGGTTACTATTATTTCAGGAATTTCAGGTGTCTTTCTTCCATTTCTTTCTGTCCTTTCATCTCTTAACTTGTTCTGGATGGGCTGGAAGTTTCCAGTGGCCTTTTGACTCTGTGTTTTGTCATATTTCTTTTTTTTTTTTTTTTTTTTTTTTTTTTTTTTTTTTTTTTTTTTTTTTTTTTTTTTTTTTTTTTTTTTTTTTTTTTTTTTTTTTTTTTTTTTGGTTCATTTGTTTTCTGTGTTGATTCCTGTAAATTTTTATAACAGGTAACTATATCATTAGTATCAAGTCCTCTACAGAAAAAGTCTCTTCTGCAGAGTCATCTTCTGTACGTAGAGTTGCTTGGTTTCCGTCTACCCATGACCCCACTTTCCCAGTTACTGAAGGGTGAAATGTTAGTGTCCCTTTGGATCTGTCCCCAGTTCCTTGGTGCTGGGCTTTAGTGAACTTATTACTTCAGAGCCTCTCTGCATTGTTATAGAACTGATTACAATCGACTGACAGCTGACTGAAAGTAATACAATTAGCAATCACAATAACATCAAGCACAGTTTAGAGACTTGTAAATTGTGGTAACTTTTAGTTTTGTGCCTTAAACCATAACAGCAAAATCTGCAGTGATATACCAGAAGTCTGATTATAAATTGGGAGCTTTTATGTAAAATATTTCTCCTTGGTAATGTGGCTTTACTCTATGGTGCAGACTTTTAAGAAAAATAGTGGGTAGAACAAATATAACTGACAAGAAAGTGGAAGCAAGGCTGAGGATAGAGGACATTCGTGCAAGCATTAGAAAACTAGGAAGGGAGCAGAAGAAAAAGATTGTAAGGGATTATATGAACTTGGTCTCTGGGTTTGGGGAATTGTATTCATTTTCTATGGTTGGATTTCTCGCCAGGCATTTAAAAGAGATAAAAAGAAAAGAAAATGAAATAGAGGGAAAAAATGTAAAGGAAAGGAAAAAGAGAGAGAGGAAGAAAGGCCAATCCTGCCCACTTGCTTCTGTTCCTTTTGTCTTTGTCCACAAGCACAGTCTGATTTACTTAACTTGCCACCCGTTGGTTTGTGTACTATTATTTTTTATTTTTCAGGACTGGGGATTGAACTCAGGCCCATGCACTTGCTAGGCAAGCACTTATTCTACTGACCTATTTATGTTATCATTCCTTCTGTTCTTTCCATGCTGCTAGTCCACCTTCCTGTCCCATGTGCCCTATTTGAGTCCCTGCTATGTTGCTGATATTCCTCATGATCTCTGAATCTTTCTGCATGTTTCCCTCAGCTATGGCAGTAGCGATGGTTGGGGCCACCCTCCAGACTGTTCACCTGGACTGATCAAAATTCTTTTCAGTCGGGCATTATTTACTCATCTAAACATGTTGCAGAACAGAGGTAGGGCTTATAATTCCATTAAGATTTTTCTTAGCATGCATTGTTTTATAGATATACCTAGGCTTCATAAAATGAAAAAATGTGTATCTCACTTAACATTCATGTATAACAACTACCATACCAACACTTAGGGAACTAAGATTAGTTCAGTTTTAGCTTATCATTATATAGATTTATGATCTAGATGGACCT
This sequence comes from Myocastor coypus, assembly GCA_004027025.1. Classification (NCBI taxonomy): domain Eukaryota; kingdom Metazoa; phylum Chordata; class Mammalia; order Rodentia; family Myocastoridae; genus Myocastor; species Myocastor coypus. Next base: position 26,473 of record PVJA010021976.1, read on the forward strand.
TACTTGGGTGAGTCTGCTAATATTTCTTAGTGCTCACCTTTGTGTACTCTGGCAGCTGTTGATGCAGGTGAAACTTGCATGACAGGGACTGTAGATGCTCTGGGCTCCTCTGGATGTCTCCCTGTTTTCTAGTGAGCTAGTTCAGTCTTTCACACTTATAAGGCTTAGCATCTTCTGAGACGTTAGTGGTGTGCGCAGTCTCCATTTGACCATGATCTGCAGTTGCTCATCATTCCTGTAGACTAGGACAACGTTCAAAGCCAACTCAGGTTAAGTGCGTGGAAAATTATACCCTACCTCTAACAGGAGGAACTTCGATGGATTACAGGACTGTGCAATCTACTACATACCAGAAAATCCAGGGGAGTTTATACAATTCTATATTTGAATATTTTGTAGATTAAATACGTAGCATGTAATGTGATACTATGCCTCTTCCACAACTTTAATTCTAAAACCAAAATATTATATTTTAGAATTTGAAAACCAGTTTCAGACTTATCTTTATTTAGAAAATGCTTTACTCTCTTATTTATTTAAATTTATGTTAAATATCATGGCAAAGATATAACAGTACTCTCAAAATTACCAAATAGTGTAATGAAATAATCACAGTTCCACCTGTCTTTCTTCTGTGCTCATCAAAATTTTAGCAGTGCTTTAAGAAAACATTTCCCTGATGTTTTCTTTTCAACTATAAAGCATTTTTCTTACAGAAGACCTACTTTTAACAGAAAAAGCACAAAAGTGCACATAGGTAAAATTTAACTCAAAATATGAGCCAAATTGTGATTACTACATGTAAAATCATTATATGTAACTATTATGAAAGATAATATTATTTTCTTGGTTTCAAAAGAGTAGGATAGAACTGTGTAAAAATATATCTGTTTGTCTATGTCTTCTAACTTTAAAGTACTTTATTTGAAATTTATTGCTTCATTACTAGTGGCTACTATCAGGAGCCAAATATGTGTAAGAAGAGATACCCAGCCCCATGTAACTCATTGTGAGATCCATGGGTTAGTCACAGAAGCAACCAAGTAAAGTGCAAAAAAAAAAAAAGAAAAAAAAAAAGAAATATAAAATGTCTTATAACATTAAAAACATAAATTACAAATGGCATAATATAAACATATCAATTACATATTTATTTCATGATAAATTTCCCTATGTTTAAAATATACATTGCATTTCTTTCTTTCTTTCTTTCTTTCTTTCTTTCTTTCTTTCTTTCTTTCTTTCTCTCTCTCTTCTTTCTTTCTTTCTCTCTCTCTCTCTTTTTCTTTCTTTCTTCTTTTCTGGTACATTAGGGAAGGGTCTGCAGGTATTCAGCTCTCACTACAAATCAGCCTCCTATTTACAGCCTCCAAGAGCTGGGATTACAGGTACGCACCATCACACCCAGTTTCAATTGCTGTCTCAGCATCTGGGGCGAGGCTGGCATGGTAGGTCCCGGGGATGGAACCTCAGGCCACTGCACTTGCTTGCAGATGCTCGAGTCTACTGAACTACTTGCTTAGCCCTGGATCCCTTTCCTAAAGAACACTGTCAGTGACCTATTCCAGACCCCTCCTACCTCTAGGAACTATTCCTTTCTTTGTTGTTCCATTCCTATTCCCTGTTCTTTTCCTTGAATGAATTACGCAAATCTAAAAATAATATAATAATAATAGTTATAGTAACAATAATAATAATAATAATAATAATAATAATAATAATAATCGTTCTGTCATGGAAACTGCATATTTATTTTGTAGATTGTAAATAACGCAGGCAAAATTTAAATTCATATTATTATCTTTATTTTACAGTCATAAAAACTACAGTTACTAAGATATGTGTTTAAGTCTTGACATATTTTTAGAAATTAGTATTGGAGTTCAAAATGAAGCAACCTATTGATGTTATTTTAACATTTCATAATGAAAACGACATCAAAGTAAAAATAGTCAAGCAATCATTTCTTTAATGTTATTTATTAATAATTAGTCAGGTGTTTTGCTTGGAAAAACAACTTTATTGGGGAATAAAATGCTTCAATATTGAAACTTTTGGGCTATGCACAATTCCATGTTACTATGAGAGAAATGTATTTAATTTTATCAGAATTTCCAATGTTTCTAGTATTTTTAGATTATGGTGTTCTAATAATATATGGTAACATAGATCTACTGCGTGAATTTTTGGATTATAAACTATTGAAATGAAATATTTCGATATAATAAAATATAGTAGACAAAAGGCTAAATAGCTTAACTAGCTCCCCCTAACTTTGTGAGTTAGAATATAAAATTCAAATTTACTTTGAATTACTTTACCAAAATGCACTTCACTTTTGAAAGCCTCTGCCTCATATCATTCATTAAAACGTTGTGTAAATATTTTGTAAAGAATCTTATAATATTGATTTGTTAATAATTTAATTTGTTAATAATTTAATGTTAGTAATTTAATGTTAATAATTTAATAAATTAATAATTTAATTTAATAATAAGTTAATAATAATGAACTGTGGTTTAGATGACAATTGAAGTAGTTGTTTAACTTCCAGAAATGAAACTTTCCCTCTAATAGATATTTAATGAAACAATTCTAAGAGATCTTGGAAAAGAAAACTATAAATTACTACTCTTACATATTCAGAAGTTACTATCAGACATTTTAGTGTACTGTGGAGTGATAAAAATTAAAATGTTAGTGCACACTATTATGAAGTTATGGATTTTTTATATCGTCAAATATGAATAATGTCATTATCATTACTGGATTTAAGCTGCATGGTGGTTTAATAAATGTGAAATACATCTATATCCACTGTTAGGAGCCACTCCATTCTCTGTTCTTCAGCGCAGTATCTTGCACTATATACAAGTGTTTGAAAGGATGGAAGTGACCTGAATGGTTTTGTAGTGATACAGAGAAAAGATTAAAGACCAGTTGGTGTCCCTAGAAGTGGTGAGTTATAGACAGAACCCAGGGAGGCCTGCCTTCTGTTGCTCAGGAGTCTCGGAAAGCTGAGACCTGAAGCTCCAGGGGGGAGCTCTGCCAGCAGGTGCCCTGTTTTTGAATCATAGACAGAACCCAAAGAGGGCTGCCTTCTGTTGCCTGAGATTCTCAAAAAGCTGGGCTCAAGGTTGTGGATGGCGGCTCTTCCCATGGATTCCCTGTCCTTTGTTTATCTGCTACGTGATAGTAATGGTTGTCTCCTCCCCTGCTTAAAGTATTATTTGTGAGCTACGTGTCTAAAAGCATATGCGTGAGCTACGTGTCTGTTAGTATCAGCATGAGATACGTGCCTGCACATGTCTGGAATATGCTGTGTCTATTAAAGTAGTGATGTATACTCCTTAGCCATTGAGCCTTCTGAGGCTCTGGGCTCACTGAGAAAGATAAATCTCAGTAAGTTCTCTAAAGCTACATTGATCGGGTCTTGTTGTTTCAGCACGGGACCAATAATCGCACAACATGGTATTATGTTCTATCCGAAGTTATAAATACCATAGTTTTCTGAATGCCTCCATTGTTTCCCTCTGTTCCTAATGCCACTGTTGACTGAGTGATCACATATTTGAACAGCACACTTTATTTATTATATTCATTTGGTATATCCAAAAATATCAACCTGTTTCACTTAAGTATTGTGATTTTATTTTATATTTATTTATTTATTTATTTATTTATTTATTTATTTATTTATATGTTTTTTTTTGTCTTTTTGAAGCAGGGTCTCACTATGCAGTTCAGGCTGGCCTTGAGCTCACTTTTGCAGCCCGGGCTGGTCTCGAACTCACACCGATCCTTCTGCCTCAGCCTCCCAAGTGCTGGGATTATAGTCGTGCGCCACCATGCCTGGCTAGTACTGTGACTGATGAGAGAATTCTTTGTGAACATTTGCACATAAAGAAAAGGTTAATAGTTAAGGAAAATGATGCTCTCATTTAATTATGATCCCTTCATTGTATAGTTTAGAAAGCACAATGTACTTACAGAAATTTAAACAAAAAGCCAAATGATAGGGGATGTGGAGATAGCTCAATGGTCTAATCACCAGCCCAGGCAAGCTCAAGGACCCAAGTTCAATCCCCAGCACTGCATGCTGTGTAGGCCCCACCCTAACGCTAGCTTAGCTAACCACGGAGTCAGCAGTTAGGAACTGGTGGCACACATCTATAGTCCCAGTACTGGGGAGGCTAAAGCAGGAGCATCACTGGGAGTCAGAGCTGTGTAGCAAGACCCTGTATCAAATACAATAAATCAATCAATATTCAAGTGATAAAAGGAATTTTCCTGTAAATACTAAAATATTAAATGCAGTTATATTGTTACTTTTTTAAGGGTTAGAGTAATAAAGGACACCAAAGATAAATTACAGATGTCTTTAAATTGAGGGGGTTTATGTCTCCTGGTTTGTATGGAGATCAGCTGGAAAGGCAGCTTTTGTCCTACTACTCACCTACAAAGACTGAAGTGGACTTTAAGCGGATGAAGATACTATCCATCATGTTGTGATAATTTTACGGGCTGATGTAAAGTCGTCAAACCAATGATTTTATAGGTGACAAACGCAGTAGGAGTGGGTTTGACTCAGGCCCATGTTCTATGCAAAGCACTGCATCATAGACCTGATAGTTTCAGAATTTCAACTCTAAAGGCCGCTGCAGGTCTTTTGGCCTACAAGCCTTTGCTCAACAGGCCCCGAAGCCTTGCGTTGTCCTCCATCTGTCTTCACAGCCCTCCTTTTTGGCTCCCTTTTTCTGTTTTTGATTCTCTTCTTCCTCCCTTTATTCCTTTCCTCTTCTTCCTCCTTCCTTCCGTGCTTCAGGCCTTCCCTCCTTCTTTTGCTCTTTCCTTGTTCTTTCTTCTTTCTCCTGCTTTATCTCCCCTTTCTCTTCTTTCTATTTCAACTCATTCATGTCTGTCTTTCTTTCCTTAATTTTTTTCTTTTTTAAAAAATATATTTAGTGCAAGGTGTACAGGCTTTCACTATGTAGATTGGACTAGTAGTGTTTCTCCTGTTCTCAGCCTCTCAAGCACTGGGATTCCTGGCCTACACCACCACACCCAGTCTCAATCACTGTCTCAGCTTGTCCCAAGGTCAGGTCCAGCATGGCATTTAGGGGACCGAACCCTGGCCACTATGCTCTGACTAAGCAGGCACTTTCGTCCACTGATTTTTGCTTTTTTTGCCTTATTATTTGTCTGTCAGTGTTAGCAGAAGAATTAAATAATCACAAAACTAAAGCTATAGCAAACCATATATATATATATATATGATATGCATTTTTGATAAAATATGGGCTCAATGATAAATCATACTTAGCAACATTAACAATGATATAGCACATTATATCTATATAACTTACATTCTCATCTAGAGGTATTTTATTCTATTTTAATACAATTTTAATAAAAGGAATGAACATTAAGTGTTTGGAATCGAAAAGGTATGTCATTAGGAAAGAGGATACAAGTGTTGACATAGAATAAAGATGATCTTTGGGGAGCTAGGAAGATAGCTCAGTAGAATGAGTGCTTGCCTGGCAAGCACAAGGTCCTGAGTTCAATCCATGGTACCAGGGGGGAAAAAACTTTGGAGTTAAGGGCATAGCCTAGTAGCATAACTGCCTGCCAGGCAACTGTATGGTCCTGACTTCAATCCCTGGCAGAAAAAAAAAAACAACAACAAAGATCTTTTATCAATAATCAAGTTATTTTCAGTGTCTGACAAATTGGGAAAATTCATTATGAGAGGGAAAATTCAGAAGTACATTTTGTGTACTTTATCTAACTGCTTTTACTTAGGCTAATTAAAGATTAACCTCTGTGGATACTTCATATTTTGTGAATTGGATAGCACTAAATCATACAAATCACATTTCTCACAGGATGAATAATATGTTCTTATTCTTTTTTTTTGTTCATTCTGCCATACACATCATGACAAATATATGACTAAATTTGAAGATTAATTTATTTCTTTTTGGAAGAAACAAATTTGCTAATACATTCTCATCTTGTCAGAAGAAAACAAAAAAAAAAAACTTCTAAGAAAGACCCAAGAAGTGTCACAACATTCTACTGCTGCAACTGAATAAAGTTGTATGAAGAAGGCCATAAACTCGATGGTAGGAAATAAATCATTAATATTCATTAATAATCTTTGATTTGGGGGCTATAGTTCTAATTATTGTTTCAATTTGATTAGGTCATATCCTTTAGTGTTTTTATGTTCATAATTTTTCTTTGGGAAAGAATGCAAGCTTAGTCATTGTTATTTACTGAAAATATTTAAAATTTTCTAAAAGGTAGCCTTCATTGAAGATTAAATAAACTTTCTTGAAAACAAAGCAAAATAAACCTCCTTGGTAAATGGGAAGTGTGTTTTATTCCTCATATGGTTAGACAAATACTCTAACTTTAGTATGCCTGTCCACATCAAAGAACAATTTGAAAATCTGCCCAAGCTGTATGTCTCCAGATATTACTGGACTATTTTACTGGACTATTTTTATTAGTAGACATTTATGAGATAGATGACCTGAAGTGATTTAATGTTCAACAAAAGGGAGACAGACTAGGGATGGGGGAGAAAGGAATTAAGGGGAAGAGGTTAAAAATAATTAAGATATGCACATGTGCCTACTCTCCATGCACAACAGCATCTTATTCCTCATAAAAAAATAAAAGAATATATGAAGCTATCTCAAAAATAATTTAAGCATTTCAGCATAAAGGTATTATAGTTTCTTTCAGATAGGACTATTCCCTAAAGCATCTAGTACTTCCTCTTCATTGCTGAATAAAATAGGAGTGAACAATAATAATCAGTAGTGTTCCTACACTACAACTTTTATACAGAAATTTACAACAGTCTTTATAATAAGAGATCAAGTACCTGTCTCCAACTTCTCTATCTTTGTGTCTACTCAGCCATGTTAAAGACAGCTGCTAAGTGGCCAGCAACACAAAATGAGATGACCGAAATTATTACATCTGTGGAGTATGAAATTAATGTTAGGAAATTAATTCTGGATCAGAGCAGAGGGTGGCTGGAGTCACTGGCTATTGTCTTCCCATCACATTCACTTCTCAGCCTTCCCTGGGTCAGAGGAATCTTCGTTTTGGTGTTTCTGGAGACTGAGTTTCATTGAGGTCTGATTGTTTCTGCAACTGCGGGTTCCCTTGAATTGAGAACAGATTCATCTCCTACGTGCTCCAGGCCTCTGAAGCCTAATGGCTTGCAGTGGCTGAGTGCGACCATGATAGATCTCTCCAGAATTTCTTCAAGCCTCTCCAGCAGACAGTTTATCAAAAGTATGGGAAATGGCTTTGATGGCCACTGGTATGTAAAAGTCCAGTAAAATCGAAGCATTCATTTAGATACTGTTGCTAAAGACATGTTTTTTAAAACCACACTAAACAAAACAAACAAAAAATACTCTCTTGGTCTCAAAATAAACTGAAATGTTTGATTCTATGCCTAAAGTGTGATGTGTATTGTCCTTGAAAAATGCACTTTCACAATACCAGTTGTGTAAGTAGCATTTCAGTTATGGTATTAATGTGACAGGAGGTAAACAAATGTAAAGATAATTAGACTTATATTTTTTTAGGACTAAACCCACAAATGCATTGTTAGCATTTAAATAATGAATAGAAATGTATAAATAACTCCAGAAACAATTGCATATTATTTCACACAATGCAGTTTGCTTGTTTTTTTTCAGTAATAGTCTTCAGAAAGAATTTTCAATTTTTGTTCTACTGACAGAAATATCAAAAAGCTTACCTAGCAAATACATTTATGGCATAAATAAACACATTTATGGCCTACTTTATCAAGACTATAAATTACAGTACATGTAGGAAGTTAAAAAAATATTCTGTATTTCCAAAATTAAATTTTCCCGTAAATACTTTACATTTGTATATGCAAAAGTTAATTTATAATTTCTTTCTTTTTATTTTTTTATTTTTTTTTCAATTTTTTATTGTTTAAATTTAACAATGGTTATATTACATATTTTCATCATCAGATCAGTTTAGATTAATACATATAGGTATATAAGATTGATCAAACACTTAACATTAACCTTTCTAAATACACATTACTTTTTTTTTCTTTTCCCCCTTTTTTTCTTTGAAAGTTGACATATTGCATATTGTCCCCACAATGTTTCTATAGAGTACAGTGTGTGGGCATGACCCACCTCCCTATTGATGTTGCATAGAAAAAAGAAAGAAAGAAAGAAAAAAGGAAAGAATATACTTCTCTTTGGACTAAGAGGAAGCAGATACATACACAGTCAAAGGTTATGCAATTGCAGTGTGCCACCAGTGAAGCTTGTGATGTTGGAGGCTATTGAATCTAAGCCT
>PVJA010021977.1:0-34862 GCA_004027025.1 Myocastor coypus
TCCCCTCCCCTCCGCTCTCTGGAGGTGGCTGGCAGCTTAAGATGCACAGCGGTCAGCATCACCCAGCAAAGCAGGACCAGCGCACCCTGACCCAGGTGGCCCTCACCCACAAAGCACCTGGAGAAGTGAGACTGGAGCCCCCATACCTGTCCTGTCCCTCTCTGCCCACCTCATGTCCCCACTGGCCATCAGCAGCTCAGTGGCCACACCTGAGAGCCTGTGGTTTGCTGTGCTTTAGCCCATGCTGTACCTGCACTGTGTTTTGCCATGGCCACCATCTGGGGACCCTCCTGTCTCTCACTAGCTTTCTCTCACTAAGCCTGTCCTGCTCAAACCTCCTGGTCCACAGATCCAGTCTTCCGTATGGGCAGCCCTGAGCCCAGCACACTCAACATCACACAGCGCAGGAGTCACTTCCCCGTGCCAGGGACCTGGATGTGTGTGTGCCGTCTGCTGTCTGTGGCTGTTGGTGTTACTGCTGGCCCCCTCACTGTCTCTTTGCAACAGGGTTTCTGCTATTGTTTCCTTATACTCTTCTACCTGTTTGGAAGGAGGTCACAGTTATTGCTATGTAAAACAAACCAAACACAGGAAGAAATAGCACCAAAGTTTAGGGCGCAGCTCTGCCTGGGATCTCTCCCAAAGAGTCAGAACTCCACTCAGAAAGGGGTTTGTGACTTTTGTAGGGAGGACAAGCTGGGAGGTACAAATGCAGATTTGGTGCATGGTGATTGGAAGGTTGGGTGACATCATGGGTTACTAAGGGAGTTTAAACATCTCAAATTACATCGCAAGGCCATCAGTTAAACAAACACAGATTATGCAAAGGAAAAAATGTCCTGGTGCTTTTGAAGTTACATTGCATGGCCGTCAGTTACACAAAGGCAGTAAAGAGGAGAGTTTATACAAAGGTAGGAGTACTCTGTTATTGGGCGTGCTGAACATGTCTGCTTGGTCTTGGTGGGCATGCAGAGCAGGGTCTCAGACCTTTCACTTCTGCCTCAGCTTTTGGGGTAGAGGAAGTGGAAGAATAGAGTGAAGTCGGACTCCTGTTGCTAAGTGCCCCAGAAAGTGTGGGCTCTGGGGTGATGGCACTGTGTCTCAACCTTCCCCAGTGAATCACAGGAGATGTCCCAGCTCACCAGGGAATGGCCATGGCTGTGGTCATTGTTTGCAGCCTGCAAAATGTCATGCTTCATTGTCCTGACCCGGTCACAGCTACGGAGCCCTCAGGGTGACCCAGATGAGCCCAGGGAGTCCAGCGACTGAGTGCTGGTGATGGCAGCAGCCTACTTCCACTGTCACAGTGGGGTCAGCCCCAGCCTTGCAAGGCGGGGCGTGGAGACTTGGCACTGCAAGAGGGACGGGGGTGTTTGCATGGACTCGTCCTGCGTGACCCAGATCTGGGCCTCCAGTTGACTTGGATCAAGGTCACCTGTTGCTTGAATCAGGACAGGAGGTACAAGGGAGGCTATGGGCCTAGGTTGTGTCACTAGAGGAGCCCCCTGTTACCAACTCAGAGAGACTTGCCCAGGCCAGGTCCACGTTACAGGTCACCACCTGCTGGAGTCCACAGGGCTTGCTTGAGCCCAATGTACTAGCTTAAATCTTTTTTTTAAAAACAATTTTATTTTTTAAAAATCATTTATTTGATACAGAGTCTCACTACCTAACTCAGACTTGTAGTGATTCTCCTTTCTCAACCTCCCCAGCACTGGGATTACAGGCATGTGCCACCATGCCCACTTTAGGTGGCTGGCACAGAGTGCCCGGGGTTCCAGGGCTGGCATGGCATGTGGTACCAGGGATTGAACCCAGGTCCTTGTGTTTGCCCAGCAGGCACTTAGACCACTGAGCTATCTCCCCAGACCCAATGCACTAGTTTAAAAGTCACATCTGAAACACAAATCCAAGTCTTTTGACCTCCCATGAACCTCTTTTCAACAAATTCAAATATTTTCACTCATCGCCTCCTCAGCATCCACATTGTCATGAGAGCAACTGTGCCGTCTTTTGCATCCTCAGCCTTTTAACAGTTCTGGCTGAGTCTTTTCAGAGCAGATCTCAGGTCTCCTTGCTTCTATGGCGTGGCTAAAGCTTCGAGACCAGCGCTGTTTCCTGAATCTGGAAGCAGAGGCTGCATGGCAAAGAACCATTCCACGCGTATTCAACGAGCTTAGCTCCATTACGCAGCCCTGTGCTGGTGACACACATCCGAGAGAGGCTGCCAGTCTGCTGTCAAGAAGACCGGTCTAGTGAGGCAGGCAGGCAGGGAGGTTTGTGGCTACCAGGCCATGAGCACAACAGAGAGGCGTCAAGGTCGGGGGTGGTGGCCAAGAGGACATGGGCCTGGCGGCGGCCTTGAGGATGAAACTAGCTTGGCCAGAAGGGACAGGCAGATGGGGCATGGGTGGCAGTGGTGAAACCCGTAAGGACATTTTAGGAAAAGAAATGGGTGTGGGAATGGGCTGTGACGTGTTGCCACCTTGGTACCCTGGCCCAGCACCACCACATACCTAGGAGTTTGGATCAATATCTGTTGAAAGGACAAATGATCAAACACACATTGGATTTAATGGGAAGCCTGGCTCCCCGGGGAGATCTTCCCTGTCCCCACTTAGGCAGAGTTCACAGTGTGTGTGCTTGGCTCGGCCCACAGAGCCACCGACATGGCTCGGCCGGCTTGGATCTGGGTCAGCAAGGGCTCCGCCTGCTCCTTCAGCTGAGTGTTAATATTCACTGAAGTCTGAACACTGGAGGCAGATTCCTGTGAAACCAGTCCCTGGTGCTTCATGCCGCTGGGCTGGGTGCATTGAGCTGGGTGGGGCCTTGCGGCCTTGTGGGCCCTGCTGGGGCTGTGACCAGGTCACAAGCAGTCACTTGCAGTCAGCCTGGCGCCCTCTGAGGCCTCTCACTTCCTCACAGCAGTGCCCCATGCTGTGACCACAGGTGAAGAGACGCGATCGGCGCAGAGCTGGGTGCGAGTCCCCGTCACTTTTCCTTTCAGTTGTTTTTATAGCAAATCAGGTGGATTCTAGGGCTGTGAAAAATAAAAAAAAATAATAAAAAAAAAAGGCTGTAGAGCATGTGGCTTATGAACCACAAGAAGTTGTTCCTCATGGGGCCAGGGAGATAGCCCAGGGGCACAAGTGCCTTCCTGGCAAGTGCAAGGTCTTGAGTTCAATCCTCAGTTCCACCAAAAAAAAAAAAAAAAAAAAGGAAGTTTCTCCTCAGAGTCCCGGGGCAGAGTATCCAGGATCAAGGCAGCAGAGAGGCCGGGAAGTTCTGCTTCCTGCATCACAGTGAGTGCACTTTTGCTTTTGCTGCATCCTCTTGGGCAGAAGGGGTGAAGGGACTCTCTCAGGTCCCCTCAATAATCCCACTCATAAGGGCTCATTCTTTACTCACTTCCTGCCTTAATTACTTTTCACTCATTGCTGGGACAAATAACTGACACCCAAAATGAAGGAGGGAAAGGTTTATTTAGCTCACAGTTATTGGAGGTTTCAGTCCATATTCAGCTTGTCCAAGACAGAGTGGAACAGAGCAGAGAGCATCCAGTTCATGGTGGCGGAACAGCAACAATCATGACAGAGGAAATTGATCAACCAGGGTAGCAGAGAGCAACAGCAAGAATCTGTCTCTCTATCTCTCTTTACATTACATTCAGGCTCTCTGCCTCAGCTATCTGCCTTAGGTCACACTCATAATCCCAGCAGTACTTAGATCCATAATCCCACCAGTACTAAAACACATAATCCCAGTGGATCATGAGTCAGGTCTCAAACTCCAGAAGTCCCCGCCCCATGATTGCATGAGGAGCTGGAGCCCAAATGCTTCCCGTTGACCTTCTTTTCCTTGTGTGACCCATGGAGCTCATCTCTTGGCTTCCAGCAGTGGAGGATCAGCCTTTGCCATGGCAGTGCAAAGGGAAACACCTGTGTGGCTAAGAAAACGAAGGTGTGGAAACTTTCCAGGGTGGCCCTGGTGCTACAGGCGGGTCCTGTCCCTTGCTCTTGGACATCGCACAACAGAAACAAAGCCAGTAAGTATACATATGCTTCCAAAGAAACTAAAAGGCAGAAAGAATTATTAAAATATAAGAGGGCTGTTGAGATGGCTCAGTGGACTAAGTGCCTGCTTAGGCAAGTGCAGGGATGTAGGTTTGATGCCCAGTACGACATACAACACAGGCTCTGCCCAGGCATGGTGGCGCACGCCTGTAATCCCAGCGCTGGGAAGGCTGAAAATAGGAGGATCACCACGAGTCCAAGCTGCATAGGGAGACCCTGTAGCAAATACATAAAAATAAATGAATAAATAAAATATTATAAGAGGAGCTCCAAATATCCAAGGTGAGAAGTTACATGAAAAAATGCCCAGAGGAGCACTGGGGCCAGGACAGACCAGGGTGGTGCACCTCCAAAGTGCCAGCAGTGTCCACTTCCAGAAGGAAGGGCTCCGCTAAAGCACAGCCCCCGACGGGGTGCCGGGGCAGGCAAGGGCCTGCGCGGTCTCTCTGCAGCACGGTGAAGTGCAGGAAAGCAGATAAGTGTCACGCAGCCACTTCTGCAGGAACAGGTTGTCTGGGTGGCCACAGAGATGAGATCATGCAGGTTCTGAAACGTGGAGAGGCATCCTATCCCATCCCCAGTCCTCCAGCACACCAAGCAATGTGCAGGAAAACTCAGCCTATTAAGTAATTCAGACCTAACCCAGTGTGTGTGGTGATGTAGCCACACAATTAGTGCACTCAGGAAGCTGAGGCAGGAGGGGCATTGTGAGTTCCAGCCTGGGTTACATAGTGGGTTCAACATAGTAACTATATAGTGAGATCCTGTCTCAAAAAACCAAAAAAAACCCTTGGGTCAATGTTCAGCGGACTACAGCAACTGCATAGGCAAGCATAGGCAAGAGCAGAGACTGCGGTTCGATCCCCGGCACCACATGCTATGCCAGCCCTGCTCCCAAGTGCACTGAGCCAGCTCGAGTCTGCGTGCGGTGGCGCATGCCTGTAATGCCAGCACTGGGGAGGCTGAAAGCAGGAGGACCGCCCTGAGTCTGAGCTGCTTAGTGAGAGCCTGTGACAAGCAAATATATTAAAAATAATAAATAAATAAACAACTTTAACAAAACAGAAACTAGCACAGTATGTATGCAAAGAAAAGAAAAATGATGGAAACAAACATAAAAGAAAAACTGGAAGTGAGAAGTAAGGTTAACAGCAATTAGAAAAGGTGAGTAAGGTTAACCTATCAGAAAATGATACGTTGCGGTAAGCACCAAAGAGACCACAGATATATTACAGTATAAGTGTGAAGTTTTTCTACTTTTTTTTTTTTTTTTTTCCTTCGGCATTAGGGGTTGAACTTGCACTTGCCAAGAAGACCCTGCTGAGCTATCTCCCATTTTATCTACTTTCAAAAAGTATTAGCATTGGGCTGGGGAGATAGCTCTGTGGCACAAGTGCCTTCCTGGAAAGTGCAAGGTTATGAGTTCTAACCTCATTCCCACAAAAAAAAAAAAAAAAAAAAAAAAAAAAAATTAGCATCATTCACCAAGGTAAAAATAGATGAGTAGGGAAAACTGAGCATCAATGAATGACTGATATTTCTCTCTTGCTTTCTCTCTCTTCTGTTTCTTTCTCTCCTCTCTTCTGTCTCTGTCTCTGACTCTGTCTCTGTCTCTGTCTCTCTGTCTCTCTCTCTCTCAGCTTGGAAGCCTCAAGAGATGAGCAGGAAAAATAACAAATTAACTGGAGAAAATAGGCAAAAAAATTAGTGTGGAAATAGGTGTGAGCAGGTAGTTAGAGCAGAGGAAGCATCGATTCTTTTTTAATCCATTCAAAGATGCTTAGCCTTCTTATAAGAAGGAATGGAAGTAGTACACTCAGCTAAGGCTTTCATCTGTCAGACAGGCAAGACGTGCCATGCAGGAGCCCCACTGTGGTGCTGAGTTGGGGGCAGCAAGGGTCTCCCAGAGTGCTGAGGGAAACTTCAGAACTTCAGATCCACTGTGGTTGTGAGGTGGTGATGCCTGAGGCTGGCTCATCCCTGATACCTGCAGGGACCCGGCTGCAGGTACCCAAGTTTGCAGAGAGACCAGTGCTAGGATCATCCATGGCAGAGCTGCTCAAGCTCCAGGACACAGGAAGCAACACAGCTGTTCATTGCAATCTGTTATATAAATCCTGTCTTGTGCATATAATGGAGTGTGATCCAGCAGAAGAAAAGCATGAAGGCACTCATTGTAGATTGAAGATATTCTGAAATATGTTAAAATGGAAAATTAAAGTACAGAAGGATATTTCTAGAAACTGCCTTTTGAGTAAGAAAATGAGAGAAACAAAATATATTCATGTTTTATTGTGTGTGTGAGTATTTCTGAAAGAATACATGAGAACATAATAACACTCATCTCCCAGGTGCTGGGTATGATAGTGTATGCCCCATAATCCCAGCACTTTGGGAGGCTGAGGCAGGAGGATTGCAAATTTAAGCCCAATTTGGAGACTTGACGAAAGCCTGTCCAAAAAGGAAAGAAAGGAGAAAGAAAGAAAGAAAAAAGGAAAGCAAGTAAGCTAGCCAGCCAGCAAGCAAGCAAGCAAGCAAGAAAGAAAGAAAGAAAGAAAGAGAGAAAGAAAGAAAGAAAGAAAGAAAGAAAACATAAGCATCCAGCATTAGCTGTTCTCAACCTGTGGGTTGCAGCCCTGGCGGGTGTCAAACTACCAAAACACAGGGGTCGCCTAAAGCCATTCCAAATCATAACTGTAGCAAAATTACAGTTTTAAAGTAGCCACCAAAATTATTTTTTGGTTTTGGGTCACTGCAAACTGTATAAACACGTCATTAGAAAGGTTGAGAACCACTGCTCTGGCTTGATCTAGCTTGAATGACTTGGGTTGAATCGCTAGTACTGCAAAGCAAACCAAAGTAAAATAATACTGGACAAAGCTGGGTGTGGTGGCTCGTGCCTGTAATCCCAGCACTTGGGAGGCTGAGGCAGGAGGATCAGTGTGAGTTCGAGACCAGCCTGAGCTGCAAAAGTGAGCTCAAGGCCAGCCTGAATTACACAATGAGACCCTGTCTCAAAAAGTCAAAACAAAAGAAAATAAAACTACTGGACAAAATGAGATGACACAAGGCAAGACAAAGTGAAACAAAACAGAAAAACATTAGTTTGTAGGCCTAGATGGGCCAGAGTACTGAGTACCATGTACATGGAGCTGACCAGATTTCCACCAGACACTTTCGTGTATAATATAACCATTGCGTGGGTTCTTACACAATGGGTGCCATGGTGAATTGTAGCAGAGTGAGCACTGTATTTTAAAGTAAGTTTATTCCCCAAGTCTCTGGAGGTCAGTCACCAGCAGGGCCGTGATCCCTCTGAGGTTCTGGGCATGAGTCCTGGCCTGCCTCTGCCACCCTTTCAGTGTTTCTGGGTGTCCTGGATCTCCAGATCCATCACTTCAGCCTCTGCCTCAGTGTCCGCGCTGTCTGGGCCTCCAGGTCACTGCATCTTCTCCCTTCATGCCCACCCTAGGTCTAGACTGCTTCATCTCAAGATGCTTGATCAAGCACAGCTGCAAAAGTCCTCTCTCTTTTGTCTTTTTGAGATAAGGTTCTGCTATGCAGTTTGGGCTGGGCCTTGAACTCATTGTATAGCCCATGTTGGCCTGGAACTCAGAGATTTTCCTGTCTCAGCTTCCCAAGTGCTGGAATTTCAGGCATGTACCATCTAGCTGGGCTAGATTAAAATAATTGAAAAATTTTAATTTCTATAGTGAGATAAAGTCAATATGTGAAAACAACAACAACAATAATAATACTTTTTAAAGTTAGCCTTTCCAGCTTGAATAACCATGAAAGTCAGAATGTACAGCAACCCACTGCCTGAACTGGAGGAACAGACAGTGCAGCTGGAGCCACCAGGGCCGTCAGCTTTGCTCATCTGTCCCCAAGGAAGAGGACAGCTGGGTGTATTTGTATATCTGTATGCACACAGAGATCTTGGAGACAGGACCCAAGTCTAATGTGAAATTCATCTGATACAAACCTCGTGGGCAGAATGTGAAGGAAATTTTACACAGTATAGAGATTTTGTTCAAGAAACAGAGTTCAGAGGGTGGAATTTTCTACTTGTGGAGTTGTGCCTGCTCTCAGAGACTACTGATTTCGGCACTTCAAATTCTTTCTTTCCTTTGTGTTATGGTTTATGTCTAGTTGTCTCCCCAAAGCCTCATGCAATCATGGGGCGGGGGCTTCTATAGATTGAGAATTGACTCATGAGTCACTGGGATTATGTGTTTTAGTACTATTCAGATTATGGGTCTGCATGCTTCTGGGATTATGGGTGTGGCCTTAGGCTGATAGGCTAAGGCAGAGAGCCTGATGTAATTTAAAAAGAGAGACAGAGAGGCAGACTAGCACTGTTGCTCTCTGCTGCCCTGGTTGGCGGGTTGCCTCTGTTGTGATTATTGCTGTTCTGCTGCCATGAACTGGATGCTCTCTGCCCTATTCCACTCAGCCTTAGGCCAGCCAAATATGGACTGAAACTGCCAGTAACTGTGAGCTAAATAAACCTTTCCTTCCTTCATTTTGATTGTTGGGTGTTTGTCCCAGGAACAAGTAAAAAGTAACTAAGACACTTTGCTTCCACTTTCTCCCTCTCCCTCAATTTCTAAGTTTTTTTTTTGAAAATGATCTGTCTCCCTGTTTCCTTTTATCGATCTTTTATTTTGGGGAGCATTTCAGAACTTAGAGCACTGGACCAGGAGTGCACAGCCTGTACTACAGACTGGATGGCTTGGCCAATAGCAAGTTATTTCTCATGGTTCTGGAAGCCAGGAAGTCTCTGCCTGTGATTCATTCCTGGGGTACAGGGAATGACTGTTTCCCTGGCCTGTGAGGTGGTGGCTTCCTGTTGGGTCTGGACATAGCAGGGAGGAGGGGAGAGAGAACTCTCTTTCTGCTGTTGGTTCTTACGAGGTGGCTACCCTCTTCTGACCTCAATTAACCTTAGTTAACCGTGTGCTAAGTATAGCTACAGTGAGGGTCAGGGCTATCATACATTAATATGGTTGCTGGGGATGCAACCCAGTCCAAAGTGGGTGATTTAACCCAAAAGGTCTCAAGGTTGCTCACCTTGGCAGCACTGCTACTAAACCAAAATGTTACCAACAGGGAAGTTAGGATTATGATAGGTATATAATTCCAGTACTTGGGAAACAAAGGTGAGACTGCTGGAATACAAGAATTTGAGACTAGCTTAGGCAACACAGTGAGGTCTCATTTCAAATCAAACCAAACCAAAGCAAGCCGACAGACTCAGCCCAACCAAATAATGACGGACCCCCCCCCCCCCAGCCCATAGAGGTAATGATATAGAAAAGATCCGAATTTGGGTTCCAAGTCATGTATAACTTAAGACACAATCATGGGGAATCCTGGAGTATTATTCAACTATGTCCCACTTGGGAGTGGAGATGGATGACATATATGACACTGTTATATGCTTCTCAGAATCTTCAAGAAGGGCTCTGGGGTTTAGAGGGTTGAAGTCAGAGAGGCCAGGCCTCCCACGCCAGCCCAGCCCTGGGCAGCTGCCCAACGTGGGCAGGTCACCCTGCCTCTTTGAGCATCTGCCTCCACATCTATGAGATGACCTTCGAGGCCCCTTGCTGGCGGCCCAGTAAGTGCTCATTAAAGCTGCTGTTGTTATTCATAATAAAAAACATATGCATGGAGAAATCTTGTCAACAGCCCAGAGAAATTCTCAAAAAGATGATTAAGCATCTTACAGTGATAATTTCCTGAGGCCAGGCTGCTGGATTTAGGGACAATAGCAAGCTTGCTTTAGTTGTGCATGGAAAGAGAGCATTCCCTGCTTAGCAGCTGAAGTCACGGAACAGCATAATTTAGAGGGATTTTTAAAATCTATTTTAAAAGTCAATGACTGTGGACCGTAGGGAGGTGTCAATGTGACTTCTCAGTTCCACTAACATGTGTTCCCCTCTGGGGGAGACAGGGACCCACAGGGTGGGGAGCTGGACGTGTAGTGGCAGAGGGTATTTGGGGAATCTCTGGCCTTTCTGCTCAATTCTTACTGCTCTAAAAGAAAAAAGTCACTGAGTGTGGTGGTGCATGCCTATAATTCCAGCACTCAGGAGGCTGAGGCAGGAAGATCCCCTTGTGGTTGAGGTCAGGGGGTGAGTTAGAAGCCAGCCTGAACTAGATGGCAAGACCCTGCCTGACCCAGGGAGATGGGAAATCTATTGAATAAAAAAAAAGAATGAGGAAGAAACATACCCTCTCTTAGGAATCTGCACACTATTTGTTCTCATGGCTGTTCTTCCAATACTAGCTTCAGGTGGTCCTCAAGCCACCTTGGCTTAGGCCCAGAGGACTCAGGAGCTGTGGTACATGCAGAAAGTTGTTCATGTGGGGACCCTGGGAGGAGCTTTGGCATATTTTCACATCATAAATATATGGTGCATGGTTCACTTTGTGGAGAATTACAAAATCATTTGGGAAAAAGTAAGAGAGATAAACCCCACCTCATACGAATCCACTTCCTGAGCCTTCTCATTGGGCCAGAGAGAATAGACTTGAAACATTTCTTTACTGGGAGGACAAATAATTGCAAATTTTGGCTGCAAATGTTTTTGTGTTGATCCTAATATATTTTTTCTTTGGTCCCTGCTATACTGGGGATTGAACCCAAGAACACTCCATCTCTGAGCTACATTGCCAGCCCTTTTACAAATTTTCCTCTTGAGATGAGGTCTTGCTCGGTGGCTAGACCTGAACTTGTGATCCTCTTGCCTCAGCCTCCTGGATTGCTGGAATTACAGGTGCACCATGGCTTGGCACTTGATATCTTTTAAAATCTCACTGCATTTTTTTTTTTTTTTCTTTACTTAGAAAGTGTGAAAGGCATTAACCAGGGGCTACACGGGAGACGCTTGGGAAGGCTGGTTCGGACTAAGCTCTGGAAGGATCTCGAAGGCTGCACTGAGCACTTTCTTTGCAATGGTGCGTGCGCTGGGCGGTTGGCGAGTACAGTGCAGGAGGAGGGGCTGGGCCTTTGGGCTGACGCGGACTTCCATGAGGCGGTGGCAGTGGCACACGGCGGAGTAAAGCCTGGGTGCTATGCGGAGGCTCTTACGCGGCAGAACCCCCACTGGAAAGACTGAGCTGGGATGAGGATACCCGTAGGGGAGAGGAGGGGGCTCTGCTTCAGATACTGCACTGGCCTTGAGCCGACAGGTTTGAGGCTGAGGCAGAGACTCAGGCTAGAGCCTCACTGGGAGAGCAGCGGGGAGCTTCAGGTGCAGGATGAGGACTTAGAAACCACGACGCGGGAGTGAGCCGCAGAAGACAGCAGGGCTGCAGGCCCGAGGGCTGCATCCCCTTGGACAGGTTTGAGTTGAAGTAGGCTTGGGAGGCCAGTGAAAGATGGAGGCGCTGGAGTAAAGAGCCCAGAGGGAGGAGGAGGAGGAGGAGATAGGGTGGAGAGAGGACCGGGATGCCAGAGACAGACCAAGGCAGCCTCCAAGCCCCGAGGCGCTGCAGTCCAAGCATCTGACCTTGGCTTCATTTATGGATCAGCGCGTGGCGTGGCCATGCTGCCTGCTTCATTCTGTGTCTCAGTTTCTTCCTCTGTCGAGCGGATATAAAACCCAGACTCCACGTCCCTGGATTCTAGTGGAGAGTGTGAGACTTCTGAGAATTGCTCTTGCCCCACAGCAAGCGCCCGGGAGGTCTCCGAGCAGGAGGCCGGGGCCGTTTGTGGCTCTTCCCGTGGCTGCCTCCTGTACTTTATTTATTACTCCATGCATCGTTTACAGGCAAGCCAAACGGGCTTATGTGGCATCAAGGAACGTAAATTAGTATTCAAGGGCGTGAAGTACCTTTGTGCTCACATAATGAGAGAGAACCGTGCGCTGACTTAAGATCTCGGGCATTAATTACAGGCTTCGGTTCCAGAAAGTGCTGCTCAAGTCGGAGTGATTGCTTTGAGATGCAAGATCTGTGAAACTGTGGCTGGCCCGAGGAAGTGCAGATGCCCGAAGTTTTCCTGTACTTGTGACTCACTGCGTTTCTCAAGGTCTGTTGCCTCACTTGTAAAAAACAAAACAAACAACCCCCCCCTCCACATAATTGGCTTCATCTGTGTTCAGATAAACTCATTCAGTCGCGATTAATGAATTGAGCCACAGCACCTGCCACGGCTGCTTGCTAGTTCTGACTTTTGCCGGTCACAACAGAAGCCGAGATGCGCATGCGCATTAAAACGTCATTGTCAATTGACAGCAAGCGCCTTGTTGCCACTATTTATTTATTTATTTTTCTTGTTGCCACTATTGAGTCCATTAATGATATAAATCCAAGGCCTCCTCAGGCCCACCAAATATTTATAAGGTAATAAAGTCTATCTATCTATCTATCTATTTTTTAAAGATTTCAGAGACCTGCATTCAAATGAATGGACCCATTCAGGACAGCCCCTGTGACAGCCTTTGGATGGCACCTGATGCTTGGGACTCTCTTTTGGGCATTTCTTTCTTAGTTCTTAGCACATTCTTTGAACTTTCTGAGTGGATGAAAAAAAAAAACATTTTCCTTTGGAGTGTGCATGTGTTTTTGAACAGGCATGAAATTCTTGCAGATTTCACTGAGATAATGCCAAGTGTGTTCAAAAACAAAATGCCACGATCTTGCCCAGATCAGACACCAGTTTAGAAAGCAAACTTCAGGGAGGGCTTTGGGGATGCATGTCCCAAGACCACGTTACTCCTGCCCAGAAGCAACCTGTGGTCTTCTGTGTAGGTGGCCAACTTGGTCCAGGTCTTCCAAGACCCACTCGGCCTTACTTCTAGCAGCAGAGCCCTGGAGCTCTGGAGCCCTACCATCCTGAGCACACTGGACAGTCGGGTGACCTGTTTTAGAGGCAGCCATGTGGCTCTGATGGGCAAGAACTTGTGCCTGTTCCTGTGATACAGTGGCCCAGGCTTCCGTCCAGGCCCACTGGTCCTGGCTCCAGGCTCCTAGATGATCACAGAAACCAGCCCTGATATCTTCATGCTTGGTGCTATAGGTCTCTCTGCTTGCTTGTGGATTCCTGGTGGATCTTCTTTGAACCATGGTAATTTCTCTTTCCTCTCCTCTCCTCTCCTCTCCTCTCCTCTCCTCTCCTCTTGTCTCTTCTCCTCCCCCCTCTCCCCGCCTCCCCTCCCCTCCCCTCTTTTCCTTCTCCTCCTCCTCCCTCTCACTCCTCTCTGTCCCTCCTTCTCTCTCTCTCTCTCTCTCTCTCTCTCTTTCTCTCTCTCTGTCTCTCTCTCTCTCTCAGACAGGGCCTCACTATGCAGTGAACTCAGTCTGGTCCTGAGCTCACTTTGTAACCCAGGCTGGCCTCAGCCTCACAGTGATCCTCCCACCTCAGCCTCCCAGTTGTTAAGATTACAGTCGTGCACCACGTGCCCAGCACATTTTCTTTGTTCACTGGAGTACTATTTGGAATTGTTTTCTACTTTGCAGTTTGTGCCTCTTGGTACCATTTTTGCTTAAACTGAACCAACAAGGCAAGTGGATTTGCCACTGGTTTCAATCCTGAACGCCTAGCCTGTGTGATGCTTGTAACCTCTCTATAGGAAAACTAAGAGCCAACGTGGCTTTCGAGGACTAACATAGGATGAGAAGAGAGCCTATGCGTGAGCTTACTCAGTTTAACAAACAGCCAATGTGGTCACAAGTTTTTAAGTACCTCCTACACACAAGCCTTCCAGAAACTTGGACTTCTAAAGACAAAAACAGACCAACATGCAGATCTGTAAACACTCCTGGACATGTCTTCAGTGCTCTACTAGTTATGTGAGTAAGGTTCCAGACTTTGAAGGCAAGCCTGATGGACCCCTTGGTGCACTGTGGAAGGCTTTCTGGGGAAGGTGAGATTTGGCCTGGATCCTGAGGGAGGACAGAGGAAGTGGCATGAATAGAGACAGAGGTGGGAAGACTGGGGTGGCTTGGTGCCAAGGAAGCTGCCAATGGCACAGCCTTCCAAGCAAGCAGAAAGGGGTCAGATGTTGAAGTAACCCAAGTGCCAACCTAAAATCTGTGACCTTGAGTGGGGGTCTGCCCTGATCAGATCTCTGGGTGCAAAGCAAGGCATGGAACTGACTTCAGAAACAGGCCAGGGGGTAGCAGCTCCAGGGATTTCCCCGTGCTCACCCAAGAAGCCCAGGGTAGAATAACTGAGCATAGGGGGCAGTGTGCAGCTGAGGAGGGGAGAGGCTCGAGTGCCCTCATCAGCAGTAGCACCACGCAGGGTGGCCTGGCTTGACCACTCCACCCACAGCATCCCTGTCCATCACCACTGGTCATATTCCATCGTCACCACTCTCCATAGCCCATGCTTATGTGTATGTGTTCATCACCCTTCCCTGTCCTTGAAGGCTGTACCATGATGGCGGGCTTTTCTCATGCTTTGCTCTCTCCCTGGGGCCAGCACAGTGGCTGTTGTCACGTCATAGACATGACATAAAGACGAACTCTCTAGTGTGTCCCACCGACTATATAACTGGTCAGTAGGGCTGGGCACCTTCTGGTTTTCTGTTTTTATTTATGGATGCAACCTACCTTACTGCAAAAAGCCTGAGAAGTAGCTCTGGAAATGCAGATGCTGTAGAGTAATTGCATTTGTTTATTTACTTCTTTATTTGGTGCAGGGGATTGGACCCAGGGTTTTGCAAATGTTAAAGATATGCTCCAGCACTAATCTACTATGGAATGATATTTATTTATTTATTTATTTATTTATTTATTTATTTATTTATTTATTTACTTATTTATTTAGGGAAGGGTCTACAGGAGGTTCAGGGCCTCACTACTAGATCGGACTCACAGTGATCCACCTGTTTATGGCCTCCCAAGACCTGGGATTATAGGTGCACACCACCACGCCAAATCTCGATTGCTATCTCAGTGTGCCCCCAGGGGTGGAGCTGGCACAGCAGGCCTGGGGATTAAACCCCTATCCCCTGCACCTGCTTGCAGGTGCTTTATGGAATGATTTTTAAAAGAACACAGCTAACCGAGGCATGGTGGTATATGCTTCTCATTCCAACCCATGGCAGCTGGTGCAGGAGGATTACAAGTTCAAGACCAGCCTGGACTGCTTGAGTCTCTATGTTGAAAAACAAATAACAACAACAACAGCAACAACAACCTCTCCCCACCCCCACCCCCACCCCCTGGGGGGAAAAAGAAACCCAACCAAAACAAAAAACAGAACTGCATATGGTGTTGTATACCTGGAATTCCAGCACTAGGGAGGGTGAGTCGGGAGGATTACCATGAGCTTGAGGCCAGCCTAGGTTATCTAGCAAGACCCCACCATGACAACCACCTCCAACAATGAAAAACACAAACCAATTCGGCTTGAAGGGGACAGAAAATGCAACAGTGAGTAGGATGACAAAGCGCAGGGCATTGGCATGCCGACGTGAGGGCTCCAGAGAGTGCAACACTAAGAATTTCATCTTGGGAAGTAAATTCATGCATGAGCTTCCTGTCAGCCAAGGCATAAAGGGCAATGTGGCCAGTTGTGAGGTACACAGTCTACACCAGACAAAAGACAAAATCCCTACTTCTTTATCATGGATGAAGGTGTCACTGAAGCCTTCTGCTGTAGGCCCTGCATGGCTTGGTGGGGTGGTCACTTTGTGAACCTGTAGCTGTCCTGGAGAGAACATGGCCTTGGTCATCTCCTGCCAGAGATGAAGAATTTAGTGGAGCCAGAGCTGCAGATCCAGTGGCACTCAGAGCATGGTTGGGTAGTGAGACAGTGTGCACAGTGTGCCTGTCTGTCCTTCTGTGCCCCAGAACCCATGACAGCCTTGAACAGCCAGTCCTGTGGTACCCTTTGATGCCTGGCTTAGCAATATGAGAGGCTGGGTTTGGCTGGTGGCATGTTTCCAAGAGTGAGATAGATAAGAGAGAGAGGGGAAGATGATTTATGACTGGGAGTAGTTCTGGCTCTAACAAAAGATTTTCTTCTTTAAAAAAACATTTGAAAGAATTGTTTTAAGAAGTAATTAAAAACCAAGTATGGTGGCACATGCACGTAATCCCAGCACTTGGGAGGCTGAGGCAGGAGGATCGCTGTGAGTTCGAGACCAGCCTGGGCTACAAAAGCGAGTTCAAGGCCAGCCTGAACTGCATAGTGAGACCTTGTCTCTAAAAGACCAAAAAAAAAAAAAAGTAATTCAAGCAAGGCAAAAGGAATCAACAAAAATTGACACATTTTTCCATATTCTTGCAGAACAAATAAGCACTTTTGTTGCATGAATGAGAACTTATACTACAAATCCTTCTTTCTTTCTTTCTCTCTCTTTCTTTTCTTTCTTTCTTTCTTTCTTTCTCTCTTTCTTTTGTTCTCTTTCCCTATCCTCCCCCTCCTCCTCCTCCTCTTCCTCCTCACCTCAGTAAACCTTGGAGGAGGTTCTCAGGCAGTTCTTGTTGGGCTCCCTTATTCTGTCTTAACAGTGGAATTGCATGCCACGAACAGAGTGTACCAGTGTGTGCATCTCCACCTTCCTGCTTGGATCTATCAGGGTGTTTCCAGGAGTCTGCTAATAAAACAACTTTTCAGGGTGTCCTTTTCTAGGCTGTGTTTGATGCTGTTGTTATCGCTGATTGTACCACTTTAGCTTAGGAACATAATGGTTCCAACAACTTTTTTCCTGGTATACCAAGGCTGAGATTCCCTAAAGCCGTAAGCCAGCGCCAGAGAACCAAATTCCCCTGGAAAATGTGGATAATAGTTGGCTTGTAATCATCCATTATTAGAGGAACTTTTCTTCCACCATGAAAGACAAGTATATGGCCTCTCTTGCGCTGTGCTTTTTACAGACACTGTACTCCTCCCACTGTGGATGCAGACACTGGAGATCCCCTTTGGCACACTGGCCTCCAGGCTGACCTTCACCTTGCTAGCCGTGGATGCTGCCTCCTTTCTCTCCGTAGTCACAAGCAGCAAGGCTCACCTTCGCTTCCAGCCCACACCACTCACTTAGCATCAGGCTCCATTTCAACTTGGATTTCTGTCCATCTCCCTTATTTTCTATCTCATATATGCATTTAAACCATTTTAATTGTTTTTTGAGGCAGGGTCACAATGGATTCCATACTGGCTTTGAAGTCACTATGTAGCCCAGCTTGGCCTCAAATTCACAGTGATCCTCCTGCCTCAGCTTCCCCAGGGCTCAGATTATAGGCATGCACAACCACCACCATTCTGAAGATATTAAAAAAAAAATTAGTGCTTTTAGATTTTGTAAAAATCTCTGTATAGCAAGAGGATATCCAATATGCAGCAACACAATCAAATCATGCATTCTCTAAACACTAGACATGTTAAGTGCCAGGGAACCTGTGGAATACTGATAGAGAGATGGTGGCTTGAATGTAGAGTAACCTTGGCCTCTTCCCAACTCATTTACCAGGGTAGTGTTGCCTGATGCCAAAACTAGACAAAGATGTCACAAGAAAATGATAGATGGGGCCGGAGATATAGCTCAGTGGTGCTAGAAACAAACCCATGTAATCAACCGGACCAGACATTCTGACACAGGAAGAAGATCTGTTGGAGGTAGGAGTCAGTGGGCTGGCTGTCTACTCAACTAAGACATCTCCAAACAAAAGGGGACAGGGGATGTTATAGTTTTTAGGGGAGACCATTTGAGGGTTGAAACAGCCGAGGGAGAGCTAATCTTGTCAGGGCTACCTGGTCCGTGGGGGACTTTCAGGGTTAACATAGGGAGAGTTCCTGTGTTTTTTGCCCAGGTCAAAGTCAGGCAAAATTGTTTTGCAATTTTAGCCCCAGTTTGGGGCCAAAAGGAAATGAGCCTTGGAGTGAGGCAGAGGGTTCTGACTTTTCAGGTGGCACAGTGCCTTCCTGGCAAGTGCAAGGTCCTGAATTTATTTCTTGTTACCCAAATGGAAAAAAAGAGTTATGTTTCTTATGAGGATAGACACAGAAGTTTTTAATGATAATGTATAAAAGGATTATACACCATGGCTAGGTGGGATTCCTTTATTAATGCAAGGTTGGCTCAATGCATACAAATTAGGGGGCTGGTGGGATGGCTCAGTGGTCTAAAGCGCCTGCTTAGGAAAGCTTAGGCAGTGGCAGGGACCAAGTTTTGATCCCCCGCATCACATGCTGTGCCAGCCCTGCCCCCAGGGCAGGCTGAGCTGGCCATAACCAAAAAAAAAAAAAAAAAATTAGTCAGTATAGTAAGAGAATAAAGGGAGGAAATGGTCGCCTCAGTAGATGTAGGCAAAGCTAACAGTGTTTCATGCTAGAAGCATTTAATAAAAATAAGACTGCAGTGGAACTTCCTCACCCTGGGAAAGGATATCTACGAAAGACCAGCATTCTGCACTAGCATTAATGGTGGGGGTCAAGATGTTTCTCTGAAGCCCAGGAATAAGAAAAACATAGACAATGATGGAATAGACAGAGTTACAATTTGCAAAAAAAGGATTTGCTGAGGACCCAAAGATAATGCATTTTTGAAAGGTCTATCAAAGCCAGTGGAAGTTCAGTAAGAAACCTGTGTAGATCATCAATACTAAAATATTAATTACTTCATATAGTAGTACATATTGGTAATCTTAGCTGTTCAGGAGGCAGAGGAAAAAAGATGGTGAGTTCAAGGCCTGCCTGGGCAGTGTTCAGAGACCCTGTGTCAAAACAGAATGAAGGGCCAGCTAGATAGCTCAGCTGACTAAAGCACCTGCTTAGGCAGAGCACAGCGGCAGGGGTTCGATCCTTGGCCTGCCATGCCAGTGCCACCCTTTGGGCACACTGAGACTGGGCACGGTGACATGCCCCAGTAACCCCCAGTTCTTGGGCAGCTGCTGTAGGCAGATCACTACAAGTCCAATCTATGTATCAAGACCCTATAGACCTTGTACTAAATACAAACAAAACAAAACCAAAACAGAATGAAAAAGGTTTGGGGTGTAGCTCATTCGTGGAATGCTTGCCTAGCATGCCTAAGGCCCTGGGTTCCAATTTTTGGTAGTTGTTGGTAATAAAGTCATTTTTAGCTGTGTCTGTCTTCAAATCTCTGGTCTAAGAAGAGTGGTAACCATCTTTTTTTTTTTTAAACTAAGTTATTAAAATTCTCACCAGGGAGATAGCTCAGTAGAATAAGGGCTTACCTGGCAAGTGCAAGGTCCTAGGCTTAATCCCTGGTAACACACCACACACACACACACACACACACACACACACACATGGATTAAAGTGTTTGCAAGCAAACGCAGGGCTGGGCGTTTGATCCCCAGGCCTGCCGTATCAGCCCCGCCCCTGACGCACACTGAGACAGTAATTGAGACTGGGCGGAGTGGAGTGTGCCTGTAATCCCAGCTCTTGGGAGGCTGTGAACAGGCGGATTGCTACGAGTCCAATCTAGTAGTGAGACCCTGAAGACCCTGTAGACCCTTCCCTAAAATAAAAAAAAGAATTCTCTGACTTTTAAAAATATTAAATATCTTCTTCACTAACCAACAAAAAAATCAAAAGCAAATATAACAAAACTTGAGTGTGCAATCATAAGATATATATTTGTTCAATTTTTCTAAGCTATAACTGTTTATGACAAATGGAATATTGTAGAGTTATGAATATAAGCTCTTCAGGTCCAAATTCCTCTCTGGTCACTTGTCTCCTGTGTGATAGAGACCACTTGACTCTTTTGAGCCTGAAAAGCAGAAAACTGACCCCACCCCAGGGCTGCCCTAAGAGTGAAATGAAATGTTATGTGCAACTTGGGAAGTAGTGCCGGGCATGGAGTTAATGTTTGCTAATGTTACCTGTTATTGGGACTGCTCAGCAAAAAGTAGGTACATTATAAAATATTTAAAAAGTTGAGGGCTGGGGAGATACCTCGGTGGTCTAAGCATCTGCTTGGCAGGCGCAAGGTACTGGGTTCGATCCCGGGTACTCCCTGCCATGCTGGCCCTGGAACCCCTGGCTCACTGAGCGGGCCCCTGAAGTGCATGGTGGCCCACACCTGTAATCCCAGTACTGAGAAGGTTGAGGCAGGATGACCACTTCAAGTCTGAGCTACAGAGCAAGACCCTGTACCAAATAAAAGATTTTTTTAAAATGAAAAGAAAGTAGAAATGTAAGATATGGAAATGCAAATAAATAGAAATGGGGGTTCTGAGAGATCTCCTCCCCTGAGTGAGCTCCCCTGAGAATTTCAGGTATATTCACCCACCTTGAGCTTTCAGCTTGGGCAGTGGAGGAACCCAGCCTGTCCAGGGGCTTCTGGCTCTTCTGAGAAGCACCAGAGCTAGGGGTGCCTGTGGGTGCCGACCACCCTGGGCTCTCTGCTGCAAACAGTCATCAGGTAGGGGCACCTGGGCCTCCTGCTTGGACCTGCCTACCATGGCCATCACTCAGGCAAGGGGCACCGGGCTCTGCCCTGGCTTCACAGCACCTCCCTGGGCCTCCCCCTGTTCCCAGCCTGGAGCTAGGAAGTCAGCGGCCGCAGAGCAGCTCCATGGCGATCCTAATCCCAGCCTCCTGAGGGCAGGTTGGGTGCGCTCAGCCCCCGCAGCCCTGGGGACACCGAGCAGCTGGCTTCCTCATGATGGCCCACTGATGAGCTCATGGGAGCAGCAGTGAACCCTTGACTCACTGGGCCAAGGCCATGGGTGCTGCGTTGCTGGCTGGGTCCCCCTAAAGCTGGTGGGAACCAGGGCTCAGCCCTGAGAAGATAGGCTACAGAAATCATCCCAAGTCCAACTACTTGGCTCAGATTCTTTCTGGGTGCAGCAAGCGGCAAGGATTCGGGGGCAGCAGCAGGGCCTGTCATCAGCCTTTTATTACAAACATGCTGAATGTGCCCCGTGTAGACAGCAGGACCACTGTGACTGCAGCCTCTGCCTCCCCCTACCCCCACTGCAGCTGGGACCCAGGGCACCCCTCTGCTGAGTCACCCCTGGAGTAGCTCTTTCCTCAGAGTGATGATCACCATCTGATTAGCGGACCCCACCTGCCCACTGGATGCTGTGGACTGAATCCAAGTCCTCTGCTCTGAGCTGCATCTCCAGCCCTTTGTATTCTTTTGAGGTAGAGTCTCATTAAGTTGCCCAGGACTGGCTTGAATTTGCATCCCTCCTGCCTCAGCCTCCAAGAGGGCTGTGATTACAGGGATGCACCATCATGCCTGGCTCCTGTTATGGGACTGAAAAAAACTTTACATAGTCATCCCATCTCTGAAGCTGTGGGCCCAGAGGGTCTGGGGTAGAACCCATGAACCATTCTAAAGTGCTCCCAGCACTCTCCCATGATGGGCTAGGATGGTGGATCCTGTAGTCCTTGAGGCTTGGCTGAGTGACCTGGGCACTGGCGTCTGAGCTTAAAGACCAGAGGTCCAATCTTGGTGAGACCACTCCCCATCTGTGTGATGGTACAAGAAACATATTGCCCTGGCCTCTGTCTGTTCACTGATGAGACAATCAGAGCAACAAACACCCTCGGTAGCTCACATGAAGATGAGAAGCTGTTAAACAGTATACAGATGCAGGACTTCAGGCTCCAATCTATATTTGGTCACCTCCAATGATGGGAAGCTCACCGCTTGAGGCCAGCCTAGGTTATCTAGCAAGACCTCACCATGACAACCACCTCCAGTAACAAAAAACAACTACAAGTTGTACCAGACAGGCCTCAGTTCTTAGAAAGTTCTGAGAGATAACCTTTTCTGAGTCAGCAAAATCTGTTCCCTGCAATGTCTCCTTGCTGGGTTTAGCTCTCCTCTTTTTAAAAATAATTTTATTAATTTTAATAAGAAAAAAATATCCACAAGACAGTTTTAAAACACATTAGTGGGACAGCCACAATAATTAATACCATGCATATTGTTGTCTTCATAGTAGTTGTTCAGAGTATAAGATGCAGACATGATAACTTTTCTTTTTTTTTTTTGTTGGTCTTTTTGAGACAGGGTCTCGCTATGCAGTTGAGGCTGGTCCTGCACTCACTTTTGTAGCCCAGGCTGGTCTCAAACTCGCACCAATCCTCCTGCCTCAGCCTCCCGAGTGCTGGGATTACAGGCGTGAGCCACCACGCCCGGCTATGATAACTTTTCTAAACACTATTAGTGTAAATATTTCTTCTCATTGAACTGAGAGAAAGTAGTTCTATGTATACTCCAATAGCACATAATGGTAGTCAGCTATCAGCAGCACTGGCACTGTTGGAAGCTGTTGACTTGAGCCTTTTACAGCTTAGCATACTAATCTGGAGTTAGTATGGTTCAACTTTTCTGCTGGATGGTTAAGACCAAGTTAAAGCAAGACCTATATAACAAAAAAAATGTAACAAGATCAGTCAAATTCTCTCAGGATTTACCTTGAAACCATGTAGTGTTTTGTAGAACTTCTGTCAGTGTCAGCCATCTGGATGCCCGTCACCTGAAGAATGGTTGAAAAAGATGTGGCATTTTTATACAATGGAATACTACTCAACTATAAAGAATGATAAACTCTAAGCCTTCATATATAAGTGGCTGTAACTTGAACATATACTCATAAGTAAAATAAACTAGACCTACATGTGTAAATATTGTAGAGTCTCCCTAGTGTAAGAACTCAAAAGAAGATTATAAATAGAAAGCTAAGTGGAAATCAAGAACTTAAGGATTAAACAATGAAGAGACATCGAGCAGAAAAGTTAGGAAACATGGCAGGGACAAAATCATGCACTTATATACATAGGATGATTTAGACAATGGCCCTAAGAACCTCCAACAGGTTTTGGACATTGGGGATAGCAATGTGTAATACTAAAATCATGCTTGGAATGCCTGTCATTCTGGTCTTTTAGATGTGTGCTGCTTCTAATGTCATCTCAATTATTGCTATACTCTCTCTCAAGTAAATGTTTAAAAAAAACAGGTAATGAAAGAGAATAAGAAACAAGGAAGAAATGCCATAGGATTGACCTGCTACAATTTTGTATGTGGTTAGATTTCTAAATCTCTGTGTAAAAATGTGTAATTTTTAAAATCACATTCTATAGAGATTTATTAGAATATCAATGGTTGGTGGAAAATACCGATTCCATGTTAAGTCTAAGGGATTTGATATTCAGAAAGACAGTGATGTTAAGCTCAAGTGCCTGTGTTATAGAGTAATAGTATCACTAAGCTTCTCTTCTGGAGGGTTAACAACTTAAGTTTGCAGACTAAAAAATTAGAGAAAAAGAGGGAATACAAGGATAGCCAATATTTTGGCCCTAGCCATGCTAGGTCAGTAAGAACTCAGGTCATAAAAGAACCTGTGCTGTAACATCATATAACTTAGCGGTGTCCCAAATTTTCTGTTCAAGGAGATTATGGGGCCATAGAAGAAAGGGATTGATGATGTATAGTGTGCCTAAGGAGAGTCACCTAGAGAGAAAACATTCCCTTAGGCTTTAATTCTCCTCTTATAAGATATCTGAACCCTGAATCCCTAGTCCAGCCCTGTGAATAATTTAAGATAATGAAGACAATGATAGCAAGCTTTTTCGCTTCTCTTCCTCAATGACGGACTTCTTAGCATATGTAAACCAAGAAGCCTCCTGTGAGTCAGCAGTACTCCTGGACATTTTGGTAAGCATGGCCATGCCCCAGCGAGACCAGAGGCCTGCTCCTCCTGGGAGCCCGGGAGCACCATTTTGCCACTGGTTAATTAAACCATCTGGCCAGATCAAATGATCTAGTGAAAGTAATTACCCATGCCATGGGGTCTAGCTATGAGCGCGTGCACTTAGTAAATGCATGGCATTTGCTAAGTGTCTTAGGTACTGTTCTCTCATTGCTGGAACAAAATACCTGACACCTGAAGTTAAGGAGAGAAAAGTTCATTTAGCCCAGTATGTCGAGGTTTCAGTCCTGGCTGGCTCCAGGCAGGAGAGGGTGGCACATGGCAGAGGGGCAAAGGCTCCTGGTGGTGGAAGGCAGCAAATGCAGCAAGAACGACAAGGGAGGGACAAGCCTCCTTCCACCCTGTTTATCTTATTCAGACTGCAGGGACCAGGGCCATGTCAGTCTGCCCAGTGGACCAACCCAGCGGTCACCCACTCTGAATCCCTGCATTGTGCCATGATGAATCATAAACTGTTGATTCAGCTGCCTCCAAAAATCCTCATCTAAAAACAAAAAAACAAATGAACAAAAAAGCCTTCCGTAAAAGGCACTGCGGCTTTGGGGGACATCAGGACACAGACCATCGCACTAAGTGATTTACACGAGCTTCGTTCTTGTAGCAAACCTGAAAGGTAGGTTCTGTCATTACTAGTTTACAGATGAGGACACTGAGGCTCAGAGAGGTCAAGCAACTGCCCGAGATCTTGGAGCCACTAAGCAGCCAGCCATGGGGCTCAGGCTCAGAACCTTGTCAGTGGCCTCCTGGGGTGCTGCTGGGACAAGAACAGGAGGCCATGGGAGCCCTGGCTGCTTCCTCTTATCTGTAGTTCTCTGCGCTTGAAATCCTCCTAAGTGGCCAGCGCTCGGAATGGTCCACCCCTGATGAGACCCTGCGAGGCCCTGCGAGCCCCTTTCCTGCCCCTGCCTTGCCCGAGAGTGTGCCTCCTGCCTGCTGCAGGCTTGATGGGTGCTGGCGCAGAACCTCTGTCCCTGCTCTTCCTCTTCTCCCATACAAATTGGGGTCCCTTCCTATCCATTTCCTGGGTGCAGGTGCATGTGGGCCTCCTGGGAAGGAGCCAGCTCAGGTCAGGAGCATAGGTTTGGCTGCCAGGGCAGGAATGTCCTGTGTGACTGAGAGGCCCTGTGTGACTTCTTAGAATGAGTGACTATTCTGAGTCCAGGGCACCTGACAGAGAAAGGGACGCCGCTGGATGGGGTGGGCTGCACAGTGCCTGTACTGAGTGCAGGTTCAGCAAGGCTGAGCAGGGGGTCAGAAATGAGATCCTGTTTGGAAAAATAATAATAGGCTGGGGACCGAGCTTCAGGTGAAGGCCCTCACTTTAGTGCCCTGTGGAGACAGAGAGAGCAAAAGGCAGGAGGAGGAAGAGGAAGAAGAGTAAAGGAAGAAGAAAGGAAGGAGGGAAGGAAGGAAGGAAGGAAGGAAGGAAGAAAGGAAGGAAAAGAAGAAAGAACGATGTACATATACATGCAAAAGAAGTACATGGTCACCCATAGGTTGCCCACCTGGTCCCCGAGAGTCTGAGACAGCCCCTCCTCCAGGACAAGCTGAGGGAAGGCAGAAGTAGGTTCTTTTTAACCCAGTGTAAGATCAAAAGGTCATTGGGAACTCCAGGCCCAGTGTCACATATGCGGGAGTCCTAGACAGGCATCTATGCCCTACCTGCAGGCTGTGATCCTTGTTGGAGAATGTTCCAGATCCACTCAGCACACCCTTCTGGGATTGGGACAACAGAGCCCCCTCCACCCCCACCGCCACCCCCAGCGGGGAGGGATAGAGCCCTGTTCCGTGGTTATTGCTCACGCCTGTCACTCAGCTCATTTGAGCTTCTCCAAAGTCTCAAAGGCAGGCTACTAAACAGCAGCATTCCCTCAGGTGGGCAAAGCTGAGGGGAGGCTGCAGCATGTTCAGCCATCTTGGGTATGGGTGAGTTGAGCAGAGGATGTGGGTGGAGTACAGTCACTGCCCGGCACACACAGTCATTTCCTTGGCTCCGGCAAAGACGCGAGTTGGAGCTGATCATTTCCTGGAGAACCACATGCAGGGGACGCTAGTTAGAAGTCTGATGCAATCAGTGTACCTTTGGCGTCACTAATTACACGGTTGGAGCTTAGTCTGTTGAAAAAAAAGAGTTTCCAGGAGCAAGAATGGAAGGCCAAGTTTACGTTGCAATAAAGAAATGAACTAACCCAAAGCAACCAAACCAAAAGGACCCTGCCCTCCACAGATCCACTCTAAATATTATTTTTATAGATAAACAGAGCTGAAGAATCCAAGAAGCCTAAAGAAGCTTTGGCAGATATTCTAAAATGACGGAATACTTGGAATTCCAAAATACTCTCTAAACTGGAGTCAGTCTAAATGGATTTTGGGCTGGGGAGATAGCTCAGTAGAGTAAGCACATGCCTGGCCAAGTATAAGGGCCTGAGTTCAATCCCCAGTACTGCAAATAAATAAAAATAAAAATAAAAAATAAAATATTGAATTGATTAATACTAAGAGGTTGGTGTGAGTCTGATCTAGTAATGAGACCCTGAACACCCTGTAGACCCCCTCCCCCAAGAAAGCTAAGAGGTTGGCCATTAGACTCACAAGAACAGCGTTTTCAGATCGCATGCACAGAATGATACAGATGTTCAGCGCACAGATGTGATAAGTTACCAACTAGGTGAAGACCCTGATGAAGAGTGACCTGAAAGGCGATCTCAGTGGGAGATAGATCAGCTCGCTTGTCCAGAGACCGGAAGCCACCCGGTGGGCGTTTGCAGGCTGCGGAGCTGGGCAGACAGAAGCTGCTCTGTCTAGGAAGCCTCAGCCAGAAGTCAGAGCCACCGCTGCCACCACAGTGCGAGGCTGGTGGCCCAACGCTGCCGGAAGCGCTGCAGGTGCTGTCCACATCCAGAGGCTGAAGAACTTCCTGTCTGCCGTCCACAGTGTGTTTGGAGTAGGGTCTCACTGCGCAGCTTGCGCTCGTGGTGATCCTCCTGTCTTCATTGTCATGACGGTGGTTCTGAGGCTCTGTGTGGTCCTAGTCCTTTATCCCTTTTGGACATGAAAATGTCACTCAAAGAAACCAGAATGCCGCGGGATCACTGGGGCTTTCTGGAATTGAGTCTTCCGCGCCACCCTTAATGACCAACAGTCAAGGAGCAGAGAAGGGTAGCAAGTGTCCCTACACTATTCTAAGGCATGCATTGCGCATCACAAACTTTCTCTCTCATCACCAGGCAGCCTGCTGCTCCCACCCACTGAGCTGTGACAAGCTATTCACTATCCCCTGTGGAACCCTGTCACTATACGTAGCCTGTGTGTTAGTGGAGCCTGAGAGTTGACCAGATGTCCGAAAGAGCCAGTGCGGTCTGTGGCTTAGTGTCAGCTCACCAGCCCAGGGCATGCGGACACCTGACCAGGGTACCCGAGTACCCCTTGTTCCTGCCTTCTTTTTTTTTTTTTTTTTTGAGTGAGGATCTTACATTGTAGCCCAGGCTGAGTGAAATCACAGGTGATCCTCCTGCCTCACCTCTGGGTTTCCAGGAGTGTGCCGCCATGCCCTGCTATTTAAGACCGTTTTAGTACTACCTGCATCCTCTAGATTGCTTTGGCTTTCCACACTACTTCTGCATACATGACACATGGCATGCGGACACTTGTACGCCTCAAAGGCAATCAGAGTTGGTAGGAGAAGCTCTAAGCGCGGAAGAGTAACAATCGTGGGTATTATTTACAGCCTCCTCCTCTCTAACGGGGTGATGAATTAGGTTCTTTTCACATATTTTTTCATTTAATTTTGCAAGCCCTGATTGAGATGGTGACCTCTTATCTTGTGCTTGAGAGTTTGGGGTCTCAGAGGTGACAGGCCCGGGGACACCTGGCTCCTGCGTGGCAAAGATGGCTTTCAGCTCAGCTCTGTGCGATCTTCCAGCCAGTGCTGTGGCCGGAGCACAGCTGCTTGAGTCTTTGCCTGGACTCCACATGTGCCTTGGACACAGTGGCTGATTTTCCTGTGCCTCGGTTTCCCCTTCTACACATGAAGCCATCATATAAGCTGTCAAAATGCCTCCACGTGCACTGTCCCTGTGTGACCTGATCTCCCATGGGGACCCTCACTTATGAGCCTGAAAGTCTCCTTAACGATGGAGCCTGGCTTGGGGCATCTGGGTGGCTTTCAGTGCCACCTTCCTTGTGCTGCTCTGCAGCTCTGCTCTGAGCTCAACTTCCTGGAGCATTTGTTTGGAAGTCCTTCCCTGTTCCTGTGAATGACCCCAGGCCACCATCCTGGGTGCCAGTCACGGCCTACCACAGGCAGAGGCCAGACCTTGGTTGGCAGAAACTCATGGGCTCTGAGAAGGCTCAAGACTCTGGGAAAGACAGGCTCAAGGTTTTGTGTGGATCCATTCAGCTTTCTTCTTTCCCTTTCTTTCTTTCTTTCTTTCTTTCTTTCTTTCTTTCTTTCTTTCTTTCTTTCTTTCTTTCTTTCTTTCTTTTCTCTCTCTCTCTCTCTCTCTCTCTCTCTCTCTCTCTCTCTCTCTCTCTCTCTCTCTCTCTCTCTCTCTCTTTTGTACAAGGTCTCACTACTAACTGATAGTGATCCTCCTGATTGTACCTCCCAGGTGCTGGGATTGCAGGCATGTGCCATCACGTCCAGACTCCACTGCCGGCTCACCGTGCTTGAGAGCAGATCTGGTGTGGCAGGCGGGGCCAGGAACCAAACCATGGCCCCTGCACTTCCCTAAGCAAGCGCTTAATCTGCTGAGCTATACCGCTGGCCCTCATTCTTTTAAATATAAACTTAATGTTTGCTGAGGGTGTCAAGCAGTCCTCGGTGAATAAGCAGAACTGGCCCCTTCTTTTGGTGCTGATGGTTTATCAGAAGGGAAAGACACTTGAGAATAAATTGACGAAATGGAGTGAGCTAAGACCGTGGATAAAATCCATGGAAAGCTGGCACAATGTAGTTTGGGAGAAGTCAAAGGAGGCTTCCTGGAGGAAGAGATGCTTTGCCTGAGACAGTTTAGCTGGTGAGCAGATGGGGGACAGGGGTAGGTGTTTTGGGTGTGCTTTCAGGGCTCCAGACACCCTTGCACCAGAATCAAGAAGGCAGCGGCAAGGAGCCGCGTGCTGTGGTGACTGCTGGCCCCTGCAACCTGGGCTTGTGCAGCGCAAGCTGCTCACAGGGGAGGGCGGCCCGGGGATGCCTGTGCTCCCCAGGGTTGCTGCGCTGAGGTGTGCTCCAGACACAGAGCCTGCTGCCCCCCACTGTCCTCCTCCCACCTCTTGTAAATTCTTCATTTCTGAGATTAAATCTCTGGCTGTTTAAAACAGTTGGAGCTGCTTTTCCTTCCTGCTAGTGAACCCTCAGGGATACAGACAGGGGTCGCTTAGGGACAGAACTCTGAGGAAGGTGACTGGCGACTCCCTCTGTGCACCATAGTATACACTGCCCCAAGGGCACAGAGAGCTCTAAGAGGTTGCCTTCCTCCCTGCCCCTCCCCGCGCCGCTCTCTGTCTCTGTTTCTGTAAGTCTTTGTTTCCCCGGCTGTCTCTTTGTCTATTTCTGTCTCTCTCAGTGTCTGTCTCCCTCCGT
Organism: Myocastor coypus; assembly: GCA_004027025.1. NCBI lineage: Eukaryota > Metazoa > Chordata > Mammalia > Rodentia > Myocastoridae > Myocastor > Myocastor coypus. The sequence goes on from PVJA010021977.1 coordinate 29,320, forward strand.
CTCTCCTCCTGTCTTTGTGCATGTCTTAGTTTCTTTGTACTTGTTGCTGGGACAAATACCGGACACCCGAAATGAAGGAAGGAAAGGTTTATTGAGCTCACAGTTACTGGAGGTTTCAGTCCATACTCAGCTGGATCCAAAGCAGAAAGGCACATGGCAGAGAGCAGCAGTTCATGGTGGTGGAACAGCAACAAAATGGTGACAGAGGCAGCCAACCAATCACAGCAGCAGAGTAACAGCATAGTCTGTCTCTCTGTCTCTCTATATATTACATTCAGGCTCTCTGCCTCAGCCTATCCACCTTAGGCTACACCCATAATCCCAGAAGTACTCAGACCATAATCCCATCACTACTAAAACACGTAATCCCAGGGATCATGAATCAAGTCTCTAACTCTAGAAGTCCCCAGCCCATGATTGCATGAGGCTTTAGAGGGACAACTAGATATAAGCCATAACAGTGCACAGTATTAAACCCAAGTCTTTTTTTTTTTTTTTTTTTTTTTGTCTTTTTGAGACAGGGTCTCACTGTGCAGTTCAGGCTGGCCTTGAGCTAACTTTTGTAGCCCAGGCTGGTCTCGAACTCACAGCGATCCTCCTGCCTCAGCCTCCCGAGTGCTGGGATTACAGGCGTGCGCCACCACGCCCGGCATAAACCCAAGTCTTTACACATTCCAAACTCATGCTTTACACTGAGCTGCACCCCCAGCTCTAGGCAACAGGTGTTTCAGGACCCTGATTATATATTCAGTCTGTAACAGACCAAAGCATTGCTTTTCAGTGCTACTGAGGTACAGCTTGACTGATTGATTTAGCTACTGTATTCCAACACCCTGTATGTGCCTGACACTGATTTTTGGCTCTGGAAATACAATGAGTGAAACAAAGGTCACATCGCCTTTGTAACATTATCATTTTTCTGCTGTCATCTATAGGTACATTTTTCATCTGAGGGACCTAAGGTATAGTTTAAAATTTTTTAGCATCCACTGTCTGGAAAAGTGAAAATAATTTTAATAATTCTTTATCTTCAGGCACATGGCTCTAATCACAATACTCTGAGTGGCTAAGGTGGAAAGACTGAAAATTCAAGTCTAGTCTAGGCAGCTTAAGTACTTAGTAAGAAACTGTTTCAAAATTTAAAAATTGTTTAAAAAAGAAAAACTGGAGGTATAGATCAGTGCAAAAACCCTGATTTATATTCCCAGTACTGAAAAAAAAAACTAATTAAAATATATTTCTAAATTTATCTCAAAAAAATTTATCTCAAGTAATATTTTGACATGTGATTAATATACACAATTTTTTTTTTTTGTCGGGGGGGACCAGGGATTGAACTCAGGCTCTTGCACTTTGCCAGGCAAGTGCTTATTCTACTAAGCTATTTTCCCGGCCCATGGTATTCAGAATTTATTTTTTATTTATTTATTTTTTATTTTTAGGTTATGGCTGGCTTTGACTGCCCAGGGGGTGGGGCTGGCACAGCATGTGATGCTGGGGATCAAACTGCGGTCTCTGCGGTTGCCTAAGCTTTCCCAAGCAGGCGCTTTAGACCACTGAACCATCTTGCAGGCCCCAGTATACTCAATTTTTTTTTGTCTTTTTGAGACAGAGTCTGGCTATGCAGTTCAGGCTGACCTTGAGCTCACTTTTGTAGCCCAGGCTGGTCTCGAACTCACACTGATCCTCCTGCCTCAGCCTCCCGAGTGCTAGGATTACAGGCGTGCGCCACCACGCCCGGCTCTATTATACTCAATTTTTAATGAAATACTTTATATTCATTTTTCTTATTGCAGCTGGCTGGGAAATCCAATAGTTTTAGCTTATAGCACATCCTGTCTCAAATGCAGATTTTCATGGAAAGGCTTCATTTTAGATTTCATGAAATTTACAGTTGAGGGCTGGCCAAATAGCTCAGTGGATTAAAGCACCTGCAAGCAGGCGCAGGGGCCAGGGGTTCCAGCCCCTTGCCCTGCTACCTGCCGCTGGCCCTGCCTCCAGGGTGTGCTGAGCCAGCAATTGAGCCCTGGCATAGTGGTGTGAGTCTATAATCCCAGCTCTTGGGAGGCTGTAAACAGGAGGATCACCATGAGTCCTATCAAGTAGTGAGACCCTGGACACCCTGTAGACCCTTCCTTAGAATACAAAAAAGAAAGTTATAGTTGAAAAAGTAGGTTATTCCAAATATACATACATGTTTTCCACTAACCAAAAAAGGGCCAAAATTCACTTTCCTTAGTATTTGTATCAATATTGACAAAACCTGTTTATCTTTCTCAGAATTGATTTCAAAACTACCTGTGCCTCAAGTTGAGGAAATTCACTGTGAATGGCACCAACTGGGAAGCAGCTCAGAATAATGACACAGGAGGACGTCTTCACTTCCTTTTGTCTCCACGACTGACTTGCATGTCACCTGCCAATGACAACTACTGTAATTTGTATATTGATTCCTGCTAGGAAAATAGTATGAGTCCCTTAACATTTGCATGTTAAAAGTTTTGTAGCTGGATGCAGTAGCACGTGCCTGTCATCCTAGCACATTAGGAGGTTAAGGTGCGAAGATCAAAAGTTTGAGCTCAGGGATGGCGAGGTGGCTCAGGGGTTTAAAGTACCTGCTTAGGCAAGTTTAGACAACTGCAGAGACTGTGGTTCGATCCCTGGCACTACGTATTGTGCCAGCCTCACTCCCAGGGCTGGCTGAGCCAGCCAAAAAAAAAGGAAAGAAAGAAGAAAGAAAGAAAGAGAGAAAGAAAGAAAGAAAGAAAGAAGAAAAAGAAAGAAAGAAAGAAAAAAAGAAAGAAAGAAGGAAAGAAAGAAAGAAAAAGAAAGAGAAGTTCGAGTTCAGCCTGGAAACTTAGCAATTTAACTAGTCCCTGTTTCAAAATAGAAAATAAAAAAGGGTGGGGGACATACCCCACCACTGCAGAAATAAAATCAGTTTCAGTTGCAATAATTCCATTTCAATAAATTCTAATACCTGTCTGCTCTTTCATGAATAAGTTTTTCCTCACCTTGGAGTTCCAAATTTAGCTTACTTGCAAAATAAAACATATTTTACAGAAGCAGGGAGACATATCTTTTACAAAAGGGATGGACAGGCCCAGCAAGATAGCTCAGCAGACCTAAGCCCTTGCTTAGGCAAGTCGAGGGGCCAGGGTTGGAACCCTGGCACCACATACCGCACTGGCACCTCCCTCCCCCATGCACTGAGCCGGCGATGGAGTCCAGGGGTGGTAGCACCCGCCTGTAATCCCTGGGCTTCAGAGACTGAAAACAGGAAAATCACTACAAATCCAAAATCCAAGCTGCATAGGGAGACCCTGCACACACCTGCACACACCTGCACACACACACACACACACACACACACACACACACACACACACACACGGACACTGTGAGGTGCAGGGGAGGGAGAGGGAAGAACTGCAGTGTGCTGTGTGCGCGCACCAGCTCCCATGAGGAATGCAGTCACTGTGTATTGCCAACAGGCACTCACGAAAAGAAAACTAAAAGGCTACATTTAGCTCTTCCACCTGCCATGGGCTTGTGATGAGATGGCAAAAGCCATTTTCTGTCTTCGATGATTTGGAGTATTTGGGAAACATTTCTCTTATTTTGAGAAAACATTGGTGTTTTAAGTACAGTCTGTCTTTGTCTAACCCTCTGTGCTTCGGACAAGGCTAGCAAAGAAGAGCTGTCCCCAAAGCTGTCTTCTGTTTCCTCCTGCTGCTCTCTAGATTGGAGATGTCTCCGGGAATTTGCATCCAGAAGGAAGGGTAGTCAGGACATATTTTCAAAATGTATGACACAATGGAAAGGAGCCACAAGGGACACATCAGGTGCTTCCGCTGCTGAGCTATCTCCTCTGCCCTGTCACTGTATTTGAAAGTCATAATGAATCCAAAGTTTTGACCTAGTCTAATAAAACTAACATTTGTGGAAATGAATTTTTTTTTTTACCTGGCTAGAGTCTTCTGTGGCAGATGCAAAAGATTAAAAAGTATCTCTGCCCTGTGGGAGGCTCCTTTTAGGCCACGGAGCTCCACAGCATTTCTTCTTAAATTGGAAGTCCTCTGAGACAACGTGTCCCGGACATGAGTTAGGCAGGATCTATTATACTGCTTGGCTCATCTAAAGTGAAGGAAAAGCACTTGCAGTGTTTCACGTTTATTGATTGGCCTTCTGCTATTGTTAGAAAAGTCTTTATTTTATGGACAGTGATGCGGTGGCTGCATGGGAGAGCTTTCAGCTTTTGTGAGGTGGCTTTTTTAGTCTTGTGTTCAGAATTTTCTAACAATATTCCACCACCCCAGTAGCTTTTTTGTTTTTCTTTTGCCTTTTCTTCCCTTTCTTCATCTCAAAGTGTTTTTCTTTTGTACAATAGCTGGCAGATTTTGATTTTCATTGCTTTGTTTATTTCACAACATTAATACTTGGAGGCTTTGTCTTTTTGATTTATTTTATTTGTTTTTTTTTTTGTTTTTTTTTTTTGTCTGGCTCAGGCTGCCTTAAGGGTAGCCTTAAGGGATCGAACTGCTGTCCCCAGTTCCTGGGTGGGATTGACCATATAGGTGCTTAAACCTCTGAGCTAACCCAGAACCACCCCCCCACCCCAGGCTTTGCACACAGCCCCGAGCCCTTTTTATTTTTTATTTTGAGATAAGATCTGCCAAGTCATCAACTTCTCTGGGTGTGGTCTGAACTTTCTACCAGTTGCCTCAGGCTCCTGGAGTGCTGGAATTGCCAGCAGTGCCATCACATCTGGCTCAGACCGCATTTAGAAGTGCAGATGTAGATATTTAAAATATTTAAATTTATGTAAACATTAAAATGGTAATAGAAGCCAGGCGTGGTGGCGCATGCCTGTAATCCCAGCACTTGGGAGGCTGAGGCAGGAGGATCGGTGTGAGTTTGAGACCAGCCTGGGCTACAAAAGTGAACTCAAGGCCAGCTGAGCTACACAGTAGGACCTTGTCTCGAAAAGACAAAAAAAAAAAAAAAAATTGTAATAGAAAAATTTTAAACCAATGAATATTTAATTCTGAAGCCGAGCGTGGTGGCGCACGCCTGTAATCCCAGCACTTGAGAGGCTGAGGCAGGAGGATCGGTGCGAGTTTGAGACCAGCCTGGGCTACAAAAGTGAGCTCAAGGCCAGCCTGAACTGCATAACATGACCCTGTCTCAAAAAGACAAGAAAAAAATTTTTTTAATTCTGATATTGGGCCATTAAGTTTGTTGATTTGCTCTCTTTTTTTTTTTTTTGGCGGGACTGGGGTTTGAACTCATGACTTTGCACTTGCCAGGCAGGCACTTGTGTCACAGAACTATCTCCCCGGCCCCTCTTTTTGACTTTTTTATGTTTGTTTGTTTTTGTTTTGAGACAGGCTCTCTGTAGTCCAGGCTGGCCTTAAACTTGGTGTGTAGCCCAAGCTGGCCTTGAACTCATGGTGATCCTCCTGCCTCAGCTTCTAGAGTGCTGAGATCACAGGGACGCCCCATCACACCTGGCTCTTTCATGACTGTTAAAAGCAAACTCA
>PVJA010021978.1:0-34848 GCA_004027025.1 Myocastor coypus
CCAAGAGAACCTGGGACCTGTTAGGTTCTCCACGCTCATCACCTTTCCCCAGGTTCCACCTGCTGTTTGCACCCCACCCCTCCCCCAAGTCATGCCATCCAATGATGCCCGGGGTGCAGTCACTTCCAAAGCCAGTCAGGTAGGAGCTGGCAAGATAGCTCAGCAGTCTGAAGTGCCTGCTTAGGCAAGCTTAGGCAACCGCTGGGACCATGGTTCAATCCCTGGCACCACATGCTATGGCAGCCCCACCCCCAGGGCAGGGTCAGCTGGCCATAGCATAAATTAAAAAAATTTTTAAAAAAGAAAAAAAGCCAGTCAGGCAGCGTGGCTTCAGCTCAGGGAGCCTTTGAGACCGTGCCCGGCCTCTTCATACCTTGTTTATCTGAGGTGTGTGACTAGTTACGGGGCCTCTTGGTAAACGGTAAATGCCCTTGGCACAGCAGCCTTGTGTCTGGAAGTGAAGGTGACATGCAGTGTTCTTACTGCATCCTACAGGACATCAGCCTTGCCTGCAGGACACATGGATGCCTTGCCCTTCTAGCCCAGTTCCCAGGGCTCAGGACAGGAATGTGCAGGCCCTTTCACTGTGGCCGGAAGTACCACTGCAGGAAGGGGTCTGCTGGGTGGCTTCCCCTGCGTCGTGCGCTGTGGTGCGCCGGCTGTGGCCCTCACCAGCCTACTCGCCAGCGCTTTACATTTGAGAATTGATACTTAGGTTGTCCCTGCAGGGTTCCGTCTTCTACAGAAATTTCTCTGAAGCTTCACGTTGCTCAGCCAGAAAATGACAGCCAGGTGGCATTATTAAAAATGTACACATCATCAGACTGTCAGTATGAGGTAAGTTGTGCGTTTGCATAATCTTCAAGCAAGATTTGTGGAATAGAGTAGAAGCATTTCTTTTCTTTTTTTAAAGAATTTTATTTATTTATTTATTTGTTTGTTTGTTTATTTATTTATTTATTTTCTTGTTTCAGAACCTTTGTTTGTTTATTCACTCATTTTTATGGCCGGCTCGACCGGTCCTGAGGGCAGGGCTGGTACAGCATGTGGTGCCGGGGATCGAACTGCGGTCCCTGCAGTTGCCCAAGCTTTCCCAAGCAGGCACTTTAGACCACTGAGCCATCCTGCCCGAGCCCCAGAAGCATTTCTTATATTAGCTGCAGATACATAGTGATGTCAAAGCCCATAAATGTCAAAAATAAGCATTTAAAATCTTTCAATATTCACCACTTTTCCAGTTTGCACTGTCAGTATTTCCTTAGCTGGGTCATTTAAGATTGTATACATTTTAATAAATAATAGAAAATGAAGCAGATAGAGACTGCACAGTAGCTGTCTAAATTTGAAAGCCAAAGATCTAATATCTTTTATTTATTTATTTATTTAAACTTTATTTATGTTATGACCAGCTTAGCCTATCCTGGAGGTGGGGCTGTCACAGCATGTGGTGCCGAGGATTGAACCACGATCCCTGCGGTTACCTAAGCTTGCCTAAGCGGGTGCTGTGGACTGATGAGCTATTTCACAGGCCCTCTTCTGTCTTTTTTGTTGTTGTTGTTGTCTTTTTGAGACAGGGTCTCGCTATGCAGTTCAGGCTGGCCTTGAGCTCATTTTTGTAGCCCAGGCTGGTCTCGAACTTGCACTGATCTGCTTGCGTCAGCCTCCGAGTGCTGGGATTACAGGTGTGTGTCACCACACCTGGCCTCTAATGTCTATCGTAAGTAAAGAATTTCACAGGATCAGCGGACTGACATTGCTGACGGTAATGGGCCTGGAGCTCGGAGGTCTGCACTGAGTGAGTGCAGGATCTTGCTTCTTCCCTCCCAGCACTGCGCTGTTGGTCCCTGGCACGTGCCCTTCAGCGCCCGTTGTACTGCTTATCACCAAGGTTCATCTCTGTCCCCTAAGGCAAGGGACATATAGTCGAGGGTCATATTTTATTCACTGTGGATTCATGAGCTAGAACAGGCCAGGCTGCAGAGAGTCCAGGTGGAGGTAGCTAAAGTATGTATTTCAGTGGGAGTGCTATCCTCTGGTTTATGTGGAATATTTCTGCTCAACTGCTTAAAAATCAAACTAATTGTGGATTCTTTATTAGAACTGACTTTCTAAGGATCAACTGGATTGGAGTTGTCAAGTTAATAGATCCTGTTGTTCAAATAAATTTTGTTGGACCCACGTGATGAGTTAATTTACATGTCATGGTATTTAGGAATGTATTGCTGTTTTTTAAGTTTCGAACAGTAAAGAGTCTTGCAGAATTATAATGGTTTTTAATTTGTATCTTTGTATTTCTAATATTAAAACAGTATTAAGAACACACAGTCACTGGGTGTGGTGGTGCACGCCTGTAATCCCAGCACTCGGGAGGCTGAGGCAGGAGGATTGGTGCAAGTTCAAGACCAGCCTGGGCTACAAAAGTGAGCTCAAGGCCAAGGCCAGCCTGAACTGCATAGCGAGACCCTGTCTCAAAAAGACAAAAAAAAAAAAAAAAGAACACACAGTTGTCAGTTTGGTTCCAAATTTTTTATGTTCTCAAAAATGTCCTTATTTTTAAGCCAACATTGTATATTTTCAAGAAGTCCATATTTGGATAAAACAAAAGCATTTTACAACTTCCTTAGGAAATTTCTCCTTGAGCAGCTTAATATTAATAACATGTGTATGTATGTCAGAGATAATGAAGGATGAGTTTCTTTTTGAAATATTATCCTGGCCTTAATTCTGTTAGCTACCAAGATCTGTTAATAACTGCACTCAAAAAATAATTAGGAGCCAGGCGTGGTGGCGCATGCCTATAATCCCAGCACTTGGGAGGCTGAGGCAGGAGGATTGGTGAGAGTTTAAGACCAGCCTGGGCTACAAAACTGAGCTCAAGGCCGGCCTGAACTGTACAATGAGACCCTGTCTCAAAAAGACAAAAAAATAATAATAATTAGGTTAATAAAGAGTTACCACACATACCAGAACATCCCTGTAATTGTTGAAGATTTAGAGTACGGAAAATAAACTAAATGGTAAGATTGTATTTACACAATTTAAGTGGTAGCTGAGATGCTTCTTTAAGACTCATGCCACAGGTCCATCATTATAAAAATTAAACTTAGAGATACACAGAATTGTGCCAGCGTGGAGGGAAAGTAACCTTTTCTCTCTCATCTTGCTCCACGCCAGGTGACGGTGAAGACCTCTTTCTCCCAGATCCTGGGGCAGGTAAGTGCCCTGCTGGCCCTGCTGGCAGTCATCGAGGGAGGGGCCCGGGCTGCCCTGGTGCCGCCCCTGGCCCGCGGCTGTGCTGCCTGCTTCTTCCTCCTCTTTCTTACTCTACTTCCACTTTCGTGGCCCATGAGTTGGTGGAACTTGCCTTTCCATGTTTGACACAGCCCAGGAACAAGAGCTGATGTCTTGCTCCTCAGCTTAACATTTGCCTGTCACATGAGACCTTCGTGTTACCTACCACGCCAATATCCGTAGCCCAGCAAATCTGTAGGCAGGCCGCATGCTTTTTATATTGTGCATCTTGGTTTGTAAAAGCTAAAAATAAATTCTATTAGAAACATAGAGATTCATTTGCAAGTGATATTACAAAAAATTTATCAAATAGTGAAACTATGAGTATTATTCAGATCATAACTTGAAGAATTATTTAATCTGGATTTAGATAATGACTAGACAAAAAATATGATTTTAAATTTCAGGAAATTATTTATAATAGGTTTCATTTGGGCCAGCAAGATAGCTCAGTGGTCTACAGCACCTGCTTAGGCAAGCTTAGGCAACCACAGAGACCACAGTTTGATCCCTGGCACCACATGCTGTGCCAGCTTCACCACCAGGGCAGTGGCAAGCCTCTCTCTCCTTCCTTAAACCACATCTAGGCCATCTGCCCCAGGGTGGGCGTAGCACTTAGCACCCAGAATCCCAGTGCTGGACCATGAATGAATCACAACCTTTAAAAGTGCGCCCATGACTGTAGGAGACACCGTAACACAGGTGGAGGAATGGTTACTTTTTAAAAGGTTAAATAAGAAACTTGTGATAAAGTCCTAAAATTATTGAAAGATATATTCTTCCTTGTTTAGTTTGTGGATGGTATGAGAATGAATTTAAATAGTATAATCTATCTTACGCAGTTTTTGTTGTTGTTGTTGTTTTGGGTTTTTTTTGTCTTTTTGGAGTCAGGGTCTCGCTATGCAGTTCAGGCTGGCCTTGAGCTCACTTTTGTAGCCCAGGCTGGTCTCAAACTCACTGATCCTCCTGCCTCAGCCTCCCAAGTGCTGGGATTACAGGCGTGCGCCACCATGCCCAGCTCCTATGGATAGATATTTTTCATTAAATTAATTATGAAAGAGGATGAAAAGTAACCTGAAAGTCGCTTTTTCCTAAAACCCCTGTAAGTTGTTGTGAGCCATCTCAGTAGAGGGACAGATTCTCATGTTCCTTGGTCTTCACATTTTAAGAGACCAATCTGGATGTTAGGTGAAATTTTGTAGTTTCCCAGCACTGCACTCTCATTCAGCGTAAGCAGCGCCGTGTCAAAGGAGCATGGTCAGCGCTGGCCGTGCCAGAGGCCAGCTCCCCACCGCCGTTTCCATTGCACCAGAGAGACCCTGCTCTATCTGTGCCCAGTGCAGCCCCAACCCTGCTGTCGGGGTGCTCTGCATGGCCCTATGGGTGTATGAGGACAGCAGAGGGCGTCAGTGGTGGACATCAGAGCCGGGCCCTCAGCCTTGCCACCCTGTGCCCGCTGCTGTTGCAGACTCCTTACCGTGGGAGCCTCACTCCCTGTAATGCTACTTTCCTCCAGTTCCTCTGAGGACCCTGGCGGGGAGTGGAAGCCAGAACCCATAGCTGGCATGGCAGAGTGGCACCCCCGAGCCCGCAGGCTGCTTACTGTCCCTCTGCTCTGCTAGCTAAAGCCGGGGGCGGTTTGTGGGTGTCCAAGTTGGTCCCGGTCCCCAGCAGGCAGTGAGCCCTGGCCGGTCAGTTATAGGTGCAAATGGGCGTTTTTCTTAGCGCAGCTTTGTCTCCCTACCTAGAGCTTGTAATCTATAAGTAGGAGTGCAGACTCTGAGTTTTTTCCTGATCCTTTTCAACATGGGGTCTGTGGAGAGCCTTCCTGCAGTCCCGTGCGACATTTGGGGCTCACTGGCAATAGCATGTGCATGCTCCGGGAAGTTCTGTGGGGTGCACAGCATGCTTTAGGTAAACACTTGCTAGACCTCATGCCTTGCCTTCCTTGGGCACGCGTATGCAGCCAGATCGGCTGGTAGAATGGCTCCTCATAAGGCCACGGCGCACCTGGGCTTGGTTGTGTGGCATCTGCAAGAGGGTGGAAGGCGTGGACGTGTGCCCGTAGCTTGATAAGGAGGAGTTAACATTTTAGATGTTTTCCCATAAGCTTGTGTAGCCTTCAGGGCCACCTGTAGACATCATTCTCCCCTTCTTAAGGAAAAGGACGTGGGGAGACCAGGAGGCCACTCAGGCTGCTGGGGCTTCTGCGCCTGGCTTCCTGGTCAGCGTGCGGGGAGAGCTGCATTTGGAGAATAGTATGAGATAGGGCTGCCGTGATGTGCAGCGCCGGCCTGCAGCAGGAGGAGCAAGCAGTGAACACACCACAGAGCACAGTTCTCTAGCATGTGCCACTCAGCTACGCCTTTGGTGAAGACTTTGAGTGTGTTTGCAGCAGGCTATAAAAGCATTGCTTTTACTTAGAGCCTGTGGGACTCGTGCGTGGCAGTGGATGGCCGTCTCACAGAGAGTGGTTGAAGGAAGGGTGAATTGTACTGTGTGTGAAAGGACCTTTGCGTGTTAGCGTGAATACTGAGAAGCTCTGCCTTGATCTGCCTGCTTCCCAGGTCGTCAGATTTCACGGAGGCGCGCTTCCTGCGTACGTTATAGCCAGTGCCCTTCTTGCCCACGGAGGGCAGCTGTACTCTCTCTTCTCAACAGGTGAGGACGCTTATTTTTTAGTTATTTTTGTTACAAATATTAAAATAGAACAACTGTTGGTTCTTTGTGTACATTTATTTCAGTTATTAAGACTCATAAGAGTTTTTAAAAATAACCACATAATGGTAGCTACTTACAATTCTTGGCAATTCTAGAACAGCATGTGAGGGACCAGATGTAGCTCAGCAGTTGAGCGCCTGCCTGGATAGGGAAGCTCCTGGGTTCCATTCCAAGTACCCCCCCAAGTCCCAAGTATGGCATCCAGATAGCATGTGATTTTTCTCTTTCTTTCTTTCTTTTTTTTTTTTTACAGTGTCTCGCTATGCAGTTCAGGCTGGAGCTCACTTTGTGACCCAGGCTGGCCTTGAACTCGTAACAATCCTCTGTCTTAGTGCCCTCCCCCACCTCTCCAAGTGCTGGATGACAGGCATGTGCCACGGCCAGCTTTTTTTTTTGGGGGGGGGGGTCCCTTTTTTTTTTAGCATGTGATTTTAGGACCAATGTTATAAACTTTTTTTTTTTTTTTTTAACTCTTCCATTGTCAGCCACCCATTCCAATCCAATCTTGGGCACTTAGTCAGGAGACTCCAGTTTGTGCCTGAGACCTGCAAATTATCAACATTCTCCTAGCTTTGAACTCTCTTGGGGCCAGGCAAACAGCTCAGCAGCACAGCCCCTGCCTGGCAAGCAGGGGGTCTTGAGTTTGATTCCTGGTAACAAAAAAAAGCGCTCACTTGGATTAGGCCTCCTTTTGTGTGTGTGTGTGTGTGTGTGTGTGTGTGTGTGTGTGTGTGTGTCTTTTTGAGACAGGGTCTCATTATGCAGCTCAGGCTGGTCTTGAGCTCACTTTTGTAGCCCAGGCTGGTCTCGAACTCACATCGATCCTCCTGCCTCAGCCTCCCGAGTGCTGGGATTACAGGTGTGCGCCACCACACCTGGCTAGGCCTCATTTTTTTAAATAAAAAAAAAAAAAAAAAAAAAACTTTGCTTTTAGCCTAAGTAAATTGTAAATTAAAAAAAATATATAAAGGAATCAAATAACAGTCTTCATGAAATAATTATGTTCAGTGTTTATGTTTTAAAAGGACAAACATAATAAACATGATACACATTGAAAAATTAATAAACTCCTAATAGTATCAAATGATTATAATTTTTTAAATGTTCCAAGTAAGTTGTACACATTACAGCTGTCATTCAGTTTGCTGAGTCTCTTCAGCTGTAGTTTCTGTCCTGCGTCTCTTTTGCTCCCTTATGAACCTGCTGGATGCGACTGTCCCACGTGACCATGTCTGGCAAGTTGCGCTTTGCCGATGGCACCTCCATGGTGTGATTAAGCATCATCTCCGTAGTGCCGGTTAGTGTGCTGGCAGTACGCAGCCGCACTGTTGGTTTGGGAGAATTAGGACGTGTATAACACATGTCTTGATCTTTCTCGGTTCCTTACCCACCTCCCCAAACATCTTATGTCTGCCATTCTTTATAAACTGGGGAGTAGAGCTGTAGGCTTGATGGGATTCAGATTGTGTCCACAAGCCGCCCTCTGCCCACTGCTGCCCCACGGGCTGTTCCAGGGTGGTAAATGCCCTGGGTTGGCAGGCCTGTGCCTCACTGATGGCCTCCTGGCATCCCTGTTGGTCCCTTCTCCGTCTTCTCGCTTCTTCCTTCCCTCTCTCCCTCCCCTGCCCTCCCTCCTTTCTCGTCAATGCATCACTGCTTCCTAAGTGGTTTCCAATACGCTCTATAGAAGACAAACTAGAATTCTAGGCTTCAGCCAGATGAATTGTATGGCATGAAAATTATATTTCAGATAAAGCTGTTTTTTAAAGTTAACTGTGGAGATTTACTGAATGTGGTGAAACCCTAGCTTCACCTTAGTAAATTTGTTGCTGAATGTACGCTCTTTGATGAGAGCCATTGAATTCACAGTAATTTCTAATCTTTGAGGATGAGTCTATGGTAGAAGTGAAGACCCTTTGCTTTCTCTGGCATAAAATATGTTGCTCTTGTAGACAGCACAAGATACAGTTCATACTTAATTACTGTGAATTCTCTGTTGCATGTAATTTTTTTTAATTACCAGGTTATTGTTTAGAATATGCTGCCATATTGGATAAAGAAGCCAAGCCATACAAAGTTGATCCTTTTGTAATTATGATTAAGTTTTTATTGGGGTAAGTTTTGTTTTATTATCTGATGATGATTTTGATTTTGCTTTATATATGAAATACTGTTTAATTCCAATAAATTTGGCAATTCAATTGACTGTTTCATTAAATGAAATTTTTCTTTTAGGAAAAGACTTAATAAAAGTATATCAGCATTTAGAACCAGGTGTGACGGCACACACCTGTAATCCCAGCACTTGGGAGGCTGAGGCAGGAGGATCCCTGCAAGTTTGAGACCAGCCTAGGCTACAATTTGAGCTCAAGGCCAGCCCAAGCTGCATAGAAAGACCCTGTCTCAAAAAGACCAAAAAAAAATCAACATTTGTTTCAATAGCATAATCATTTCAAGATGATTATAGACATCTGTGTCAGTCTCAACCTAGAATATAACAGCACTGTGATGTTCTCAAATGATCTGCGAGTATCTCAGACAGACAGACACAAACTGTTCCAGAGTAGGGTGAGATAGTGCTTTGGAAGTGCAAGGCCCTGAGTTCAATCCCCAGTACCACGGAAAAATAAAATAGATAGGTAGGTAGGTAGGTAGGTAGTTAGGTAGATAGATAGATAGATAGATAGATAGATAGATAGATAGATAGATAGATAGATAGAGTCTTGGTCCTTTCAGTATAACTTGGCTTTTTTTCTTTCTTTCTTTCTTTCTTTTTGAGACAGGGTCCCACTATGCAGTTCAGGCTGGATTTGAGCTCGCTTTATAGCCCATGCTGGTCTCAAACTCGCAACAGTCCTCTAGCCTCAGCCTCCTGAGTGCTGGGATGACAGGAGTGTGCCACCACTGCTGGCAGCTGTTGGCTTGAAAGGAACACTGAAAGTGATTATTACTTCATCTAGGGACAATCAGAACAGTGAGGCTCTGTTGAGTCTCTGCTGAGCATTAAAATATTTGAAGCATAAATAATGCATTGTTTCACTTAAGATTTGTTTTCCAGCCAGGCGTGGTGGCGCACACCTGTAATCCCAGCACTTGGGAGGCTGACGTGGGAACATCGGTGCGAGTTCGAGACCAGCCTGGGCTACAAAAGTGACCTCAAGGCCAGCCTGAACTGCATGCTGAAACCCTATCTCAAAAACACAAAAATAAAACAACAACAACAAAAAAGATTTGTTTTCCAGTATACATTGTAACTTAGCTACCATGGGACCTTAAGGGCTCTAGGAAGTGGTCTGAGACCTCCAGTAGGAAGGTCTGCGGCGTCCGCTCGTCGGGCTCCGTTTTGCTTTGTTTCGTTTGCTTTCATTCCGCTTTCTTTTGCCCACAGGTATAGCTGGTTTAAGGAATTGTGGGACTTACTGTTGTTGCCAGAACTAGATGCCATCGTTTTAACGAGTCAGAGTATGTGTTTCCCCCTTGTGTCCTTGCTTCTCTTTCTCTTCGGAGCATGCACTGCCTACTGGAGCGGCCTGCTTGCGTGCGCATCCGTGAGGCTCCTTTCTGCCTTGTGGCTGGCTTTGAAAAGGTAAAGTGAGTGACAGACAGCTTCCATATGGCTCTCAGCAAAAAACTGCATTCTTGAGCCCGTCGCGGTGGCGCACGCCTGTAATCCCAGCACTCGGGAGGCTGAGGCAGGAGGATCGGTGTGAGTTCGAGACCAGCCTGGGCTACCAAAGTGAGCTCAAGGCCAGCCTGAACTGCACAGCGAGACCCTGTCTCAAAAAGACAAAACAAACAAACAAACAAACAAACAAAAAAACAACCTGCATTCTTGTTTTCACTAGCTTGTTTTCCAAGGATGTAGGACTAGGAAAACCAGTGGTCATGTCTTTATCAAAACTGAATCATCCCAAGGGACAGCGCACTTGGGGACCCCCCTTCCGTTCCTCTCTCAGACAGAAGCTTCCTTTCCCCTAGTAAAATCTACTGTGCTCATTAAAAAACAAAACGGAATCATCTATTGCCAGTTAAATGCTACCTGTGGCTTTGACCTTGGTGTCCAAGAGTTCATCAGAGAGGCCTGACACATTTCATGTCTGTGAATCTCTCTCAGGAGGGGCTACTTCACAGGCTGCCTTCCACCAGCAAAGCTGAGGGTGGAAGACTCCAGCCAGTATAGTCAGCCTCTGATGCGAGGAGACGCAGAAGCCCTAAGGACATCACCTGGACTTGTACTACACACCCAGAGACACTGGGTCTTGAGCCCCCAGTTGGCTTTTGCTGCAAAACATCAGTCTGGTTTCATTGCAGTCTTTCATACAAGATGTGGTGTGTGATGGATTTCATAGAGGGGCAACCTTGGGAACTTCTCTGCCCTCTGAAGTGCTTCTGAAAGGCTCCTGCCAATTATCCTGTCAAGCATCTGCATGGTCTCAAGGCTGGGAAAAATGGAAAATTCTGGCTGGCTGTGATGATGCATGACTATAATCCTAGCATTTAGGAGGCTGAGGCAGTGGGATCACTATGAGTTCAAGGCCAGCCTAAAGTACATAGTGAGAGCCTGTCTGCAAAACAAGAAAACAGGGAAGGAAGGAAGGAGGGAGGAAAGGAAGGAAAGAAGGAAGGAGGGAGGGAGGAAGGGAGGGAGGGAAGGAAAGAAAGAAGGAAGGAAAGAAGGAAGAGGAGGGGAAGGGAGGGGGGACAGATTCTTTTTTCTGTCCAGATTAGAAATGTATGACTCAGGGTCTAAGATCAATGGTGACCTTTAATAGGAGTTTTCCTTACTGCCTATATCGGCCATGGTGTAAACAGAAGAGGAGCTCTTACAGTGCATTAGAGTCCTTAAAATCAAGTACGCATGACCGCTTGCCGCTATGGAAATGAACCTTAACATTTACCTTAGGATTTTACATACTAGGAAGCAAAAGAGACTGGCGGGGAACTTCAAGTTCACTAGCTCTTATCCGAGAAGCCTGGGACCATGGGAGCTTTTGAGACTTCAAGTGGTTTTGGAAATTGCAGTGTCTGCAGAGATATACACGCAAGCCTATTGAAATAGCTACGTTGGATGGAGGCCAGGTCCAAGCACACTCCCCGTGTCTCCTTCACACGTCCGAATAGTTTCTTTCGTTACTCTTTGTGCATCTGCATTTTGATTGTGCC
The DNA here is from genome assembly GCA_004027025.1 of Myocastor coypus. NCBI lineage: Eukaryota > Metazoa > Chordata > Mammalia > Rodentia > Myocastoridae > Myocastor > Myocastor coypus. The sequence continues at coordinate 11,176 of PVJA010021978.1, forward strand.
CCACAGATAAGGTCAGGGACACAGTTTCCCACACGGGGCATTCTGCTGGTACTTTAAACTTTGAATTCTGGAACATATCTAGGTGTGGATTTTTATCTTAAGGAAGCTCAGCCTGAGTATACGGTCATTGTCTTACAGGGGCTCAGTAAATATACCTGTGGGCTGTACTTTTCTGAAACCGGGTTCTCTTTATCCCAGGCCGTCTGAACTTCCAAAGGACGTCAAGCTCCTGTCGCCAGACCTGCCCTTCCTGATAGGCGCGCTGCTCCTCCTCAGCTGGACCACCTGCGGCGCGCTCGGCATACTGCTTTCCTATCTCTGCTACCTGTGCAAGGTACGGGTGACCTCAAAAGAGGGACAGTGCTCCGAGGCATTGTGAACAGAAGAGGGGTCACTGCTGGAGTCGTGCTTGGTTGTGTAGCAGATTTAACACAAGGCTTTTAAAAAACATCTCGTTTATTTGAGTTATATACTGTTAACATAGAATTGAAATTAATGATTTGAATTGGTATTTTTTAAGAAAAAGTTATACTCTTTTATATTTCATCTTGCTCTTGCAAATATTAGTGTGTTTTTAAAAAATATTACTGTTTTTAACATTCACTATGATAGTTTCATTCCTACCTCTCTGAACATGGGTGCGTAAAAACAAGAAATGACATTGGGATCAAGTTAGCAGTCATATTCAGAGTACGTAAAATGGCCAGGGATATAGCTCGGCAGCATAAGTGCCTGCCTGATGAAGGGCAAGGTCCTGAGTTCAATCCCTGGTACCACCGCCCCACCCCCCAAAAAAAAGAAAAAAGAAGCCCAAGAACAGACTATGTAAAATATAAATAAAGTTGGAAAGCATCACAACACAACCATGAAAATTTCCAGGCTGTTAATTTTATTGTAGTAGAAGATACTTTGAGTGAGGCTGGCAGCTTTGCAGGGAAGTCCACATGGTTGCGTAGCTGGGATGCCACGCAGCAACCTGTGGGCAGACAGTTGGCATCAGTGCACAATTAGGCTTTCTTTTTAAACAAGGGCGACTGGGGAGATAGCTCAGCAGCCTAAGCACCTGCCTGGCAAGCACAGGGACCTGGCGTTGATCCCTGGTACCACACGCTCTGCCAACCTCAGAACCCCAGGCACGCATGTCAGCCACTGAAACCAGGCATGGTGGTGTACGCCTGTAATCCCAACCCTGGGAGGCTGAAACAGGAGCATCACTACAAGTCCAAACTGTATAGTGAGACCCTGTGCCAAAATAAATAAATAAATAAAAGATTAAAATAATAAGCCCTTAGCCGGGCATGGTGGTGCATGCCTGTAATCCCAGCACTCGGGAGGCTGAGGAAGGAGGATTGGTGCGAGTTCCAGACCAGCCTGGGCTACAAAAGTGAGCTCAAGGCCAGCCTGAACTGCACAGTGAGACCCTGTCTCAAAAAGACAAAAAAAAAAAAAAAAAAAAAAAAAAAAAAAAAAAAAAAAAAAATAGATAAATAAAATAAAATAATAAGCTGAGCATGGTGGCACACGCCTGTAATCCCAGCACTCGGGAGACTGGGGCAAGAGGATCAGTGCAAGTTTGAGACCAGCCTGGGTTACAAAAGTGAGCTCAAGGCCAGCCTGAGCTACCTAGTGAGACCCTGTCTCAAAAAGACAAAATAAATAAATAAATTAAAAATAAATAAATAAAATAAGAATAAAATAAACATGGGCATACTTGGCCCTGCTTTTGATAGCAATGCATACACATAGACATTATTTTTAGTTTTCCAAAGGAAATTTATGTGCATGTAAAACAACCGTTCAGGGCCGGGGAGATAGCTCAGTAGAATAAGCACTTGCCTGGAAAGTGCAAGGTTCTGAGTTCAATCCCTGGTACTGAAAAAAAAAAAAAAAAGTTAAACTGTTCAAAGCAATTTCATCTGTCCCATGAGGGGCTGGCAGGATGGCTCAGCAGACTAAAGTACCTGCTTAGGAAAGCTTAGGCAGCAGCAGGGACGGCAGTTTGATCTGTGGAATCACATGCTACGCCAGCCCCACCCTCAGGGCAGGCTGAACCGGCCATAAAATAAATAAATAAACAAATAAATAAATAAATAAATAAAATTTTAAAATAATTAAAAAAAAGAATGTCCCAAAGCAATTTCATCTTATAAATGCAGTACTTTTACTTTTTTTTCTTTTTTTTTGTCTTTTTGAGACAGGGTCTTGCTGTGCAGTTCAGGCTGGTCTTGAGCTCACTTTTGTAGCCCAGGCTGGTCTCGAACTCACATCGATTCCCCTGCCTCAGCATCCTGAGTGCTGGGATTACAGGCGTGCGCCACGCCCGGCTAGTGCTTTTACTTTTTATTAGTCATATAACTGATCAAATAAGTCATACACCTGACTCTTTCTCAGATACTTAATTTAAGGAAACTTACTAAGTTAAATTTACATATTGGCTCAAGCTTTTGTAAATATTTCACCACTTGGGGGCTGGCAAGATGGCTCAGTGGTCTAAAGCACCAGCTTAGGCAACCACAGGGGCCACAGTTCGATCCCCTGCACCACATGCTACACCAGCCTCACTCCCAGGGCAGGCTGAGCCAGCCATAATATAAAATAAATAAATAAATAATGAAGTAAAAAAAATATTTCACCACTGTATATGATTTTGTTTACTTTGACAATATTAAGTGTCATCAAATGTCACACATTGCTGGAGCTCGAGCTCCAGCTAGAGCACAGGTTCCCTACAGTGGGTAAAAGGAAGGGCAGTTTTCCAGTTCCCTGTCTGCTTGGAAGAATTTAGTTTTCTTTAGCTTTTTTTTTTTTTTTTTTTTTTAAGATAGGGTCTCTTGCTATGCAGTTCAGGCTGGCTGTGAGCTCACTTTTATAGCCCAGGCTGGTCTCAAACTCACATCAATCTTCCTGCCTCAGCCTCCCAAGCGCTGGGATTACAGGGCATGCGTCATCATGCCCGGCAGCATTTTGGATTTTTAATGCAAATAGTAAGCCTGTGTTACTTTATTTGTCCTAGAAGAGTGTTTTAAAATTAATTTTAATTGCTTAGATTTTAGATCTCATATATTTTTCTCAGTTTTAATAAAAAGGCCTATACATTCTGTTTAAAAGTACAAGTAAAAAAATAATAAAAAATAAATAAATAAAAATACAAGTACAATTGAAGTCATTTCTTTTTCTTAGATTGTTCATCTGCAAGCAAGCCTCATACATTTTCAAAGTAGCCAGGCTGTGGTGAGTTTCATTTTCAAAACTCATAATACAACTTTAATGTGAAAAGCATGCGCAAATGCAAGATTTGATTTTTTAGATCTTGGATTTTCAGTGTTTAAAAGATATTATAAACTTAAATAACTTTAAGCCTATTTAAATAGACTTAGATCATTCTGAATTTAAAGGAGTCTCTCAATACCTGTCTTTTTGTTAGTGTTACAAATTACTGTCTTTTAAGCTTTATTTTGAGCAGTTACTTCAAGGATATTCTCTGCAGTGAAAAAGATTATGTTTTGCGTCTGGCCCTCTTAATGACACAGATGAGATCATTGCTGTGTTTGGTCGCAGTTTGGCACTGGCGAGACGTCCTTCTTTAGCTGAGAACTCGCTGAGTACAATTCTAGGCAAAGGCAGACCGTAAGCTTGCTTTGTGGTTGTAGTATCTTATGGCTTGGCTTTATTGTTCTGTAGAATCCCAAGCTCGCTCAAAGAAGCGAAAAGAAGTCACACCACCATAAAGAAGCTGCGGCGCCACCCCTCAGCTTGTGCGCTGCTGAGGCGGAAGACAGCCTGCGCATGCACAGCGCAGTGCTCAACCTGCTCACCTGGACCGTGCTGCTCAGCATGCCGTCCTTGGTCTACTGGCTAAAGAGCCTCCGGTGTGTGAGTGTGTGTGTGCATGCGTGTGCAATCTGCAAGTGCAGACTCCCTGGCTTTCTAATGCCCTGTGCAAGTCGCTCAAAAGCAGGAAGCTCCGTGGTACCTGGGGTGTATTTCCGGTGCTTTCTCAGTCTCCTTTACCTTAAAAATATAAACTTTGGGGGCTGGGGAGATAGCTCCATGGTACATGTGCCTGCCTGGCAAGTGCAAGGTCGTGAGCTTGAACCCCAGTCCTGCAAAAAAAAAAAGAATATAGCTGGGCGTGGTGGCTCACGCCTGTCATCCCAGCACTTGGGAGGCTGAGGCAGGAGGGTCAGTTTGAGTTTGAGACCAGCCTGGGCTACAAAAGTGAGCTCAAGGCCAGCCTGAACTATATGAGACCCTGTCTGAAAAAGACCAAAAAAAGGTATATATATATATATATATATATATATATATATATATATATATATATGAACTTTTGGGACTATAAAGTTCCCCAAAAGCTGATCCAAAAGAGTGATCGGTATTTTGGTATTTTTATTTTTGGTACATGGCTACGAAATAGTAGTCAAACCACTGATCATTAAAAAAGGATACAAAAGTTTCAGATTATCTAAATATTGAAAGCATTTTAAGTTGGCAGAAGTAGTAAAATAAGTTTAATAAGTTACATAGAAGTTTACCAGCCATTACTATCCTTCCCTCTTCTTAGTCAAGATCCAGGCTGTTGTTTGCAGATTCACAGCCAAATTATTGAAGAAGAATCTTGGGGTGTTGAAGAGCTGTAGATACCTAGCTGATTCAAAATGATCCATTTTGCTTTGTTGATGTATATTTTGTTTTCTTCTTTACCCTAGGTATTATTTTAAACTTAATCCTGATCCATGTAAACCTCTGGCATTTATCCTGATTCCAACCATGGCACTTCTTGGAAACACTTACACCGTTTCAGTAAAATCCAGGTATAATCATTTAACCTCTCTGTTCCTGGCATGCATCTGCCTGTATTTTGTTTCTGGTATGTGTTTTTGTTTGTAGTTAACTTGGTATTCCTGACAGTAAGACCTAACAGTGTTCTAGCAAAGTATGATGATGCAGTTTACATGTGACTATACTTGTTTGCTTAACAACCATGGCTTTTACTTATTTTTTTTTTTTTTTGTCTTTTTGAGACAGGGTCTCGCTATGCAGTTGAGGCTGGCCTTGAGCTCACTTTTGTAGCCCAGGCTGGTCTTGAACTTACACCAATCCTCCTGCCTCAGCCTCCCGAGTGCTGGGATTACAGGCGTGAGCCACCACGCCCGGCGGCTTTTACTTATTTAGCATGTAGTAATGTAGGGTTTTTTTTTTGGTTTTTTTTTGTTTTGTTTTGTTTTTTCTCTAAAAGCTGTGATGGGGCTAGGGATATAGCTCAGTGGCACAGCCCCTGCCTGGCAGACATTAGGTCCTGAGTTTGATTCCTAGTACAAAAATAAATAAATGAAATAAAAGATATGATGCATAAGATTTACTTTCTTTTTTTTTTTTTGTCTTTTTGAGACAGGGTCTCACTATGCAGCTCAGGCTGGCCTTGAGCTCACTTTTATAGCCCAGGCTGGTCTCGAAATCGCACCAATCCTCCTGCCTCAGCCTCCCGAGTGCTGGAAGATTTACTTTCAAAAACTTCAAGAGGCCAGGCATGGTGGCCAGGCCTTAGAATCCCAGCACTTAGGAGGATGAATCAGCAGGATTGCCGTGAATTCAAGGCCAGCCTGGGCCTCATAGTGAGTTTGAGCTGGCCTGAGCTAGTTAATTAATTAGTTAAAAACTAAAACATGTAGGAGTAGAAGTAGATGGAGATCCAGGTGAAGTGAAGTTGGCCAGAGTTCGAGTTGCTGAAGCTGAATCCTGCACAGGGCTCCTCACCCTGTTATGTGTGCCCAGCGTTCTCTCTTGTAAGGTTGCCTTCTCTCCAGCTGTTGGCCTGGGAGTCGCTTCCCTGGGCTCTGGGAGATGCTAACCAGACCAGTATTCTAGCATGAGGTGCCCCTAGGGTTTCAGTACAGGACAGCTGTGCACTTCAGGTGGGCTTCCTAGCATTTCTTATCCTCAGACTAAGTGGAAAGATGAGAACCCTTCCTGAGAGTTCGTTTTCTTTTAAAAATATTGACCTAGCTGCTCCTTTTGTTGGGCTTTTAATGTAGTGTCTTTCTGGTTTGCTTGTATTGTTGCTATTATAAATAGGATTCAAATGAAGGTTTTGGGCCAGCAAGATAGCTCAGCAGTCTGAAGCGCCTGCTTAGGCAAGTTTAAACAACCACAGGGACCACGGTTCGATCCCTAGCACCACATGCTGCACTAGCACCACCCCCAAGGCAGGCTGAGCCAGTTATAACATACATACATACATGCATACATACATGAAAAAAAAAAAAGATTTCTGTAATTAAGTGAACATGATTTTTGTTAGGACATATTTTTAGATGTAGAACTAAAAATTTAACTGGTATTTTTCTATTGTTAAAGCTTGAAAGAATGAACAAAATTAGCTATTTACTGAGTGTAGATGCTTTTCTGTTTTTTGTTTTTGTTTTTTGTTTTTGAGTTTTTACTCAAAGCATAATTTATTAATCTTTCGAAAAATTCAGAACAGGGCTGGGGAGCTAACTCAGCAGTATAAGTGCCTGCATGGCAAGTACAAGGTCCTGAGTTTCATGCCTGATACCAAAAAAAAAAAAAAAAAAAAAAAAAAAAAAAAAAAAAAGACAGCAGGTACCTTCATTACATAAAGCGTATTTCCTTTGCTATCACGTCACGCATGCGTCACTCCAGCAGCGCCCAGCACTGGCGTGGTCCCCATCAGCACCCGTGCAGTCACACACCATGTTCTCTCTCTCTCTCTCTCTCTCTCTCTCTGAAGCAAGCTATTGAGGACGGCCTCCCAGCTCGCCCTGCCTCTGGCCGTTGGCGCGGTTGCCTTTGGGTCGGCACACCTGTACAGGGTCCCAGGCTTCGCCTGCCTTCCTCTTCTGCTCCACGCCTTGTGCAACTTGATGTGAGAGGGACGGAACGGGCAACCAGGGCAACCCGTGTCTGAGAGACCAGTGAGCGTGGACCCCCTAGCGTGGACAGCCTCATCCTTTGGAGAAGACAAGTCTATTTTTACAGTACTAAGAATAGGAAATTAGTTTTGTAATGCCTAAGGAAGGAGGAGACACCTGGCACATGCTGCGGAAGCTGGGAGGGCGGTGGCAGCCCTGTGCGAGGACAAGGGTACACAGCCCTGATGCTCCCGGCCCCAGCAACTTGTAGCCACATGGGAGCAGGTGCAGTGTCGCTTGCAGCCTCCTGCCCAGTGTTCCACTGTTTCGTGGTCTTCTGAAAAGTGGCTTGTTTTCTATTTGTTGTAGTTTACATATTGTAAAATAAGTTTTCAAAGACAGACGAAATTCCTGGCTGGTTTCTCAAAGGTGAAATAGCCACAAAGATCGTGTACTCTCTGTGGGCAGTCGTGGTAAGCAAAGCGAGCTTCTGGCCTCTCATGTGAGAGAGAGCTTTGCGGGACAGGTAGATGTGTTCTCAGTAGGCAGTGTAAAATCGGCGGGTGGAAATGCAGTTCCAAATCAAAATCCGGAAGCTTCCTTCCTGGTCTTGAGCATAAGTCCTGTCTGTTAAATTTAAAGAATATTCTCGCGCCTATCACTGGCATTGGAACTGTGCATCTCGGTGACTTAGTTCATTGTGCGCATGACTGTAGGAAGTTCTTCAGGCCAGACTGATGCCTAAGTTTCAGTAATGGGGAAACTCTAGGTTTGCACTGTTTCTGTAAATTGTGGAGAAATGTGACCAAGTATAGCACCACATTCCATGTATAGATTTATCCTCTCGGGGTAGCAGTATGTGTAGCACTATTTTAAACAGCATGCCTCTAGGAATTGGAAGTGTGGCCGCAGGTTAATAGTGTAGCCTCAATGTACCAGGTGGTGTTCAGCATTCCCGTTGGGTAAACGAGGGGGTGACAAGCCCATGGCATCTCAGAGCCCAGTTCCCACCTGGCCAGAGCACAGCATGCAGGGTAGGGCCAGGGCAGAAGCATGTCAGTGCTGGCTGTGGAATGGCACCTCATGGGGTGCTCTACTCGTGGGTCTCTCAGTGTCGTGCGTGGAATGTCCTGAGTTCCCTCTGGTGAGTCAGCCCGTTGTGTTGCTGTCCTTGTAGTACCAGGGATCAGGGGTATCTGAGAGCAGTGACTTGAACTGTCAGAGCCTCCAGTGAAACAGTTCACCACCACTTCCTAGAGGCTCAGTGCTTCAGTCAGCTGAGCTTCTGGGTCCCCTGCACCTCTCAGCAGTTGCCACCTCGAGGTCCCTTCCACCCCCTCCCTGGAGCAGTGTACTTTGGCCACCACGCCATGACCCCTGAGGCCATGCTGCTTTGGCTTTCATCTGAGAATCTTCGCTCCACCATTCCATCCCAGCTCCGAGCTCGGTGTTCAGAATCACTATTGTTGCTCCCTGACACGCTGAAAAGAGAGACAGCCAGTGGGAGGTGATGGACTTGCCATGTTGATCCGAGAGAAGAAGCAAGAGGAACCTGAGGAAAGTCGTGAGATCTTCCACTTGCATCCTGGCCCTGACTCAGAATGGCTTTTATGCACATGGGATCTTTTATTTTGCCACTCATTCTAGATACGTCTTAAGTATAGGTTAAAGATGTCATTTAATTCTTTCTGAAACTGAACTTAGGTCCATCCACAGGAAAAATTGGAAAGAATTTGAGAACATTAGCGAATTTGATCTTCAGTTGGCAGCCTTGGTCATGCTGTTTGTGAGCCCGAAGGTCTCCGTGCTCAGCCTGTACTGCGCAGGAGTTTCTCACGCAGGAGTAGAGCTGCCTTTTACAGCCGCAGGCTGGCATGCTAATTGCCACTGCTACATGTTTTTGTATGAGTACTTTCTACCATGTGCTCCAGTCATACTTATACCAACCAACCATTTTGTTTAAGCACCCTAAAATACACTCTTACCAAGTATTCTGTACACAGTGCCAGAGCTCTTCTGTAGCCGGGACACCCCCAGGAGCAGCTGAGCCACTTGGCCCCCCTTTCCACCTTGGGCCTTAGGTCCAGCTAGGGCTCTGACCTCGGGCACTGTTCCTGGGGTTAATGCAGAACTTGGTCATGCTGTGCTGAGAGCGTTAACAGCTGGTTACTAACCATCACCTGGGACTTCTGGGCTCTGTGTTGGGGCTTCCATGACAGCGTGTGCTGGCTATCTCGCATCCTCCGCTCCGTGTTCCCAACGTGTGGAGCTCATGCACCTGGATATCACAGGAGACAAGGTACCCTGGGAAGTTCATTATGAGGAAAATCAACTTGGAGAGTGTGGCGCTGGCCAGAAAAACAGCAGCAGCGCCAGGGTCTCCGCAGAGGAGAGGAGACCCCGCCGAGAGCTTCTTCACCAAGAAAATGCCAAGTTAGAGGGAACTTCCACAGAATTCCAGGATGATTCTGACTGACAGTGTATCCCAGGGATTGGGTTTTATTTATTTTTTGTTTTCTTTTGGTTTTTGGCTTTTTGAGACAGTCTCACTGTGGAGCCAGGCTGGCCTTGAACTTGATCCTCCCAAGTGCTGGACGCCAGGCAAGGGCCACCACGCCTAGCTTATCAGGGTGTTTGAAAAAGAATGTCCCAAATTCTGAAGTAAACTTTGATGGACACATTACTCTGCGTTCTTCCACAGTGTTAGTTTAGTAGCCTGAGGAAATAAAGCTCAGAGGCCACTCACAGTCTACTTTTCATAAGGATGAGAAAGAAAGTCCCAGTCTGAGTATGTGCATTGTGGATGCTCAAGAATTCACATTGTAAAGACGGGACACATTGTGAGTAGGGCACTTGATGTCTTGTGCTCGGGGTGTGTTCTGGGAACAGGATAATGTATGGGCAGAGCAGACAAGCTGTCACTGCATCAGCAGTGTAAATGTAACCGTGTGCCGGAAGTGTCTTTCAAAAGTTAGGTGTGAGGCCGGGCGTGGTGGCTCACGCCTATAATCCCAGCACTCGGGAGGCTGAGGCAGGAGGATTGGTGCGAGTTTGAGACCAGCCTGGGCTACAAAAGTGAGCTCAAACCCAGCCTCAACTGCACAGCGAGACCCTGTCTCAAAAAGACAAAAAAAAAAAAAAAAAGAAAAAAAAAAATCAAAAGTTAGGTGTGAGTCTTAGCTACATCTTGATTAAACTCTCGCTGACTACACATTTTTAAATCATGTATGGTACTTCTGAAATTTTTTGCCATGGTTATGCTGCCAAAAACACCTATTTTTAAATACCATGACATTTAATTTCTGATAACTTTGTATAGCACTTGATATGTGTGAGTCAGAAGCAACCTATAATTATTCTGTACATTGTAACTTTGAACACTTATGAAAAACTATTGGTGTGCTTTGCTGAGTTGTGTAAATTTGCATATTTGAATTCTAATCTTAGTTTGGGAAGTCTAAGACATTTTTGTAACGTTCGTAAGACTATTTTAATGTTATTTTGATTGTTAGTATTTATATAGTAAAGTTGCTAGTAAGAGAATTTATAGTCAAAGCATACAGCTATTAACTATTCAAAAGTCTAAAAGACAGGCCTGTTTTATATTTCATGCTACATTTATACGGTCTCATACTGGTTTTTTCATCTTTTGTTAGGAAGAAAAATGACAGATTTGACTTCTTTCTAGCATAGAGCTCTGCAGTGCAAGCTGTGTGACTGTGTTCATGCAGTCAACAGAACACACTTGACCACCAAAGCTAAGAGAAACTGTAAATACCTCTGCATATTTGTGCCAATGAACTTTTTCTTAGTATACTGAGTCTACAGCGAAAAGAATCTTTTCTGTATTTTTTGTCTATGACTTATAATAAATGTGTATGTTGTGGAGATTATACTCCATACTCTAATTTTTCTTCAGAAATACTCAAAGTTATAGAATAGTTTGTTCCATTTTGCTGATTTCTTGGATATTTCCTGGTTTTGTTGGGTAGAAGCCAACACCCATAGGACCTTTCAGCAGTTAGGCATCTGGGCATGGTGGCGCATGTCTGTTCCAGCGGTTGCGGGCCTGAGGCAGGAGGAACGTGATGAGCCCAAGACCAGCCTGGGCCACAAAGTGAGTTCAAGACCAGCCTGAACTGTCCCAAAAATAAAAAGCAGGTGAAGTGCTCACCTGCAACGCTGCTGGTCACATTTTGTTCTGTGCTGTGGACCGCTGTCTGTTGTGTAGCCCCTTCTTGGTCCCGGTGCCTCACTGAGGTGCTGTTCACTGAAGCGCTGCAGTGAGTAGCTCCGCGCTGGGCAGAGGGCACTGCGTACCTGAGTCCACATGGCTATGGCAGGAACATTTGGAACGTTATGGAACAAGCATGAATCCCTGTGGAAGGGTGGAGGTTAGCACTGCACTCCGCCAGGGAGAGAAGCTGGGCACACGATAGGCTCTAGGCTGCTGTCTGTCTGCTGGAGCCCCTTTCGTTTCTCCCCATAGAAAGTTTAAGGCCTTGGTCCTCCATTCGACGCTGGGTTCATCACTTAATGTCACCTGCTGTTTCTCTGGACAGTGACATTGATAGTACTTGTAAAAGTAGTCTTGGGACAAAAGCGGTCACAGAGCCAAATACTGAAATGTTTGGGTTTCATTTAGGCGCAGCGTAACTATCTAAGGTGGACTATGGATGATACTGGTAAAAAGATGTATAAGAACGAACTCAGTATGTGCTCATTCCGAGTAAGTTTGTCCTCTGTATTGAATGATTATATCTGAAATAGGAGATGCCTGCATTTTAACATAATCATACTTGTGACATAGTCAGATATGTATTTGTTGAAATATTCATAGAGGGGGCCGGCAGGATGGCTCAGTGATCTAAAGCACCTCTTTAGGAAAGCTTAGGTGGCCATAGGGACCAAGGTTTGATCCCCTGGCACCACATGCCGTGCTAGCCCTGCCCCCCATAGCAGGCTGAGCCAGCCATTAAAAAAGAAAGAAAGAAAGAAAGAAAGAAAGAAAGAAAGAAAGAAAGAAAGAAAGAAAGAAAGATAGATTCGTAGAATGAAGCCTGCCTTTCCGTACTGTGGGATAAGGGGAAGCTCCAATTTTTAGGGCATGTAAGTTAGGAAATTATAGCGTGTTTACATTTTTAATGGAAAAATGACTTAAATATGTTATTTTGAAATGACTATTACAATTTCTTGACCTTATGACACATAGCAATGTACCTGTGAGAAACCAGACCAAAATGGAATACCTATTCCCACTGTGACCTTGAATTTAATTATTTGGAATAAAACAAACTGTGCCTTAAAGTGATAAGGGAATTTTATATACATGTATATTTTATTGCAGGTGGCTTTCTTGGATTAGCCCTACATCTTTCCCTTGGAGGTTGACACAAGCTTCAGAGCTGTCCAATCTCAGTATTAACCACTTAGCATTGGTAGAGCTGCTGTGCTAGAGGCCTCCCTTGATCCCCAATGTTCTTGTTTTGAATTAAAAATGACCTTGGCCACACAAGTGGAGAAAATTATCTTAGGAGATGTTCATGGTACTTCTAAACTTACTGTACATGGAAACTCATGTTTAAAATATGGATTTGTTTTACTAATGAGGATAGATAGGAATTCTGTATTAAGACTTACACTCATTTTTTTTTTTTTTTTTTTTTTTTTTTTTTTTTTTTTTTTTTTTTTTTTTTTTTTTTTTTTTTTTTTTTTTTTTTTTTTTTTTTTTTTTTTTTTTTTTTAGACAACATCTCACTATGCAGCTCAGGCTGTTCTTAAGCTTACTTTGTAGCCTATGCTGTTCTCAAACTCATAACAATCTTCCTGCTTCAGCCTCCCAAGTGCTGGGATTATAGGCCTGCACCACCACGCCTGGATTTCCTCAAATTTTCAGGCTTATATTTGTATGTATCTGGCCCAGTCTCTTATTTTCAAGTACTACTCTTGAGAGAGAGGATGACAGTAACTGAGTTTACACCAGGAGCAGTACATATCAAAAAGACAAGAGTAACATGTATTCCAAACATAGTTTTAGCATTACATTGTGCTATAATCAATATGCTGAACCTTTTGATTTGCATTTGTATGTATCAAATAAGATAAATTTACCCAATAATAATTTTTGAACAGTTAAATATAGGTATTAAATTTTTTAAATGTTTTTCCCATTTTTTCTTTTTCCTTATTATTTTTAAGATATCAAGACAGAATGACTTTTTAAAAGTATATTCTTCAAAGCCGGGCGTGGTGGCTCATGCCTGTAATCCCAGCACTCGGGAGGCTGAGGCAGGAGGATTGGTGCGAGGTCAAGACCAGCCTGGGCTACAAAAGTGAGCTCAAGGCTAGCCTGAACTGCATAGCGAGACCCTGTCTCAAAAAGACAAAAAAAAAAAAAAAGTATATGCTTCAATTTGTATTATGTTTGTTTAAAATAAATACATACAATTTAAATTAAAATCCGAATTATTCCATTTGCAAGACAGTCATAATCTCTGCTCAAAGTCACCATATCTCGGGGTTTCTGGAATTAATTTTAAATTTCTAAACATAAGCTCGACACATTTCTTTTGTTTTACTTCCACCCCGTACCACATCCCAAGGCAACAAAAAAGGAAAAAAAAAATTTTTTTTCTCTAAAAATGTGTAGAAAGACATGTCTTTTCTTAAAAAAAAAAAAAAAAAAGACATGTCTTTTCTTGAAACCTGATTATATTAACAAGAAAACACTTAGGCACTCTGGACAGGGGTATGTAACAAAATAACTAGCTTTCAACCTGCATCCCTTTATATTACAGTTTAAAATTTATTGAGTATAAACTTACATTGATTAGTAAGTAGTATTTATTGAAGTTAATTTTGTTCTCATCCAGAAAGTACAGTGCATACTAAGAATGCTTAAGAGTGCAAAGGACTTGTCCTGCAGCATATGCTGAGAAATGACTGTCGCCTTGCGGATCTTTCCATTTAAACAGGCATGATCTTCTTCAGTGCTTTGTACAGTGTATCGTGTACTAAATACACTTCCATGTAGCGCTCTGTGTATTCTTGGCATTGTGTATTTATGTTGCTTGTTCCACTGATGTAACTCTGAGAGCTGTTAGTGGACCCGTGTCCAGCGTTGTGGTGTGGGCAGCAGATGCCCATCTGCCTTCAGTCCTCGCTCAGGTATTAATGTGGGGCGGTTTCTGGTGCTTTCCTTTTATTCTGTCATAGTCTGGTGTTCTGAATGTTCAAAAATAAATGTGGTACATACAAATTTGTGGGTACAAAGATTGCTTTCTGGTTCGTGCGCACTCCATGAGACTCTCAGAAGAAAACTTTTAAAAATTGTTTCTTTTCAACATGAAACATGTCTCCCCAGACTGACCCTTATGGTAGCCTGAGCCAATAAATAAATAAATAAATAGATAGATAAATAAATAAATAAGACAAAGACATGAGGGGCTGGGGAGATAGCTCCGTGGCACAGTGCCTGCCTGGCAAGTGCAAGGTCCTGAGTTCGATCCCTGGTACAAAAACAAAAGCACAACAGGATTGCAGTGAGAGCAAGGACCTCAGGGTGCCTCAGGTGTGGTAGTGTCTTGTCTTCAGACCACTGCAGTCAGCAACTTGACCCAGCCCCCAAGAGATATTTTGCATTTGCTGGAATGCATGTGTCCTACACTTTGAGAGTCACTTTTGTGGCCAGCCTTCTTGTGAAGAGTCCTCCCCAGCACTGCTGAGAGAATGAAACTCACCAGAGTGGTGGTGAGGACACCAAGACAAAGCAGATCCTGCCACCCAGTAAGAAGCCATTCTAAGCAATAGCTGCACCCACTCTTAACAGAAATCAAATAGTTCAGACACCAAGACAAACCGTAAAGGAACATATAGTACACACCTAAACAACAGCTATGTAACTGTTAAAAACAGAGAAAGCAGCCCTAATATCTTAACCTAAAAGACTGAAAGTTAATAAAAGTCTAACGGTAAGATGTAAAAACCGAGGAGGCTAAGGAAGTAGCTCACAGGTCTAAGGGCTGGCCTAGTAAGCCCAAGGACTATGGAATCTTCCAAAGTTATGCTAAAGGAAGAACTTAAGAAGAAGACAGCCAGGCATGGTGGGGCACACCTGTAATCCCAGCACATGGGAGGCTGAGGCAGAAGGATCGGTGAGAGTTTGAGACCAGCCCAGACTACAAAAGTGAGCTCAAGGCCAGCCTGAACTGCATAGCGAGACCTTGTCTCAAAAAACAAAAAACAAACAAACAAAAAAACTAAGGTCTCAAGGTGCTCAGGTAAAACTAATTAAATCTAGTACCAAATGGGGAAGTGAGTCACGTAGTGTGGGGGCAAGAATACCACAATCCTTCTTGCACAGGAGGATCGGTGCAAGTTCCAGACCAGCCTGGGGTACAAAAATAAGCTCAAGGCCAGCCTAAACAGCATAGTGAGACCCTGTCTCAAAAAGACAAAAAAGGGGGGGGGGCTGGGAGATAGCTCCATGGCACAAGTGCCTGCCTGGCAAGTGTAAGGTCATGAGGTTGAACCCCAGTCCTGAAAAAAAAAAAAAAAAAAAAAGCTGACTGATACTCACTTAACATATCAATCCCTGATGCCCATCCTTAGGGAAGTACGCAGCTGCATTTGTTTATTCTTCTCTTGAGATCTGTCCCACAGCATAGGAGCATCTGTCAGTAGTTGTAAAGTCACCTTGTCTTCCATGTTGTCCTTGAGGGCCTGGGCCTGTCTAACTGCCTGTCTATATTTCTCTCTCTCTCTCTTGGCAGCATTAGGGATTGAACTCAGGACCCTACACTTGCCAGGCAAGTGTTTATTCTACTGAGCTATCTCCCTGGTCCCAATATTCTTTCTTTCTTTTTTTTTTTTTTTTTTTTTTGTCTTTTTGAGACAGGATCTCAATGTACAGTTCAGGCTGGCCTTGAGCTCACTTCGGTAGCCCAAGATGGTCTCGAACTCACATCGATCCTCCTGTCTCAGTCTCCCAAATGCTGAGATTACAGGCGTGAGCCACCACACCTGGCTTCCTAGTCCCAGTATTTCTATCTCATTTAGCAACTACAACAAATTCATTACCATTACTGAACTTACGATGAGGCTTTCTGTGAAAAAACAAATTCAGGCAGTCTTATAGATCACTAGTGTTGCTCTCTTCTAAATGAGCACTGTCTTAGAGTCTGGCCTTTCCTTGTGTAGGCTGGCACAAAACTGTTGAACAACCTGTCACCTGACAAGCCTTTCGAGAAATGGAGTGTAATGAACGGGGTCAGGGACAGCTGTGGTCTGTTACTGAAAATCCCGGAAAGCTGGGACTCCAGGTGATAAACAGTAGCTTCACCAGTGGGCTCTGTTTGTTGCTTTCTCCCTTGCTTGGAATGCTAATGGTTGACCCCTGAGTGAATCCCGATAGGGAAGGGATGGAAGTTGATGGAGATCGTGGTCACATTCATGACTCAGCACATGGTCCTCTCTCACTTTAATGAGATTGTGGTGGGCATGGTGGCCCACTGTTGGAGTCTTTTCCTGGTTCTTCTCTTGCCCCAGAAGTCTAAATTTACAATCCTAAAAAACGTTATTGGAATTCCACAGAGTTAATTTCAATCTACCACTCCTAGTGCAACCCATGGAGATAACAAAGACACTAAGACATTATCTCTTTCTCTCTATCTAATAGATAAGAAATATAGATACATATAATTATTGGGGAACCAAGGGGTCCTACATCCAGCCAGGAAGATGGCTTTCCAGAACCAAGAGAGCAATCTAGGGCTGCACCTGGCTTTTATTCAGTGGAGAAAGGGGCGTGGCTAGAGAAAGGAAATTGGGAAGAAGCACTGAAGGGAATGGTGGGAAGAAACTGAGCACTTTGAGCTGGGCTAGGTGGGAGGCCTGTATTTACCTCTGCCATATGCAGAAGAATTAACTTACATTTTGCTGTTGAGATAGTGTCTTAAGTCACTCTTCTCTCCTTGCTGGGACATACACCTGACACTCAAAATTAGGGAAGGAAAAGTTTATTTAGCTCACAGTTACTGGAGGTTTCAGTCTGTATTCACCTGTCTCCAAGGCAGAGTGGCAAATAGCAGAGGGCAACCTTCCATGGTGGCGGGCAGAGAGCAAGAGCCCTGGGAGAGAGCTAGCAGCTGCTCAAGCAGCTAACTTCCCTTCCTACATTACATTGAAATGTAAATCACCTGCCCCAGGGGAGAGGCAGCACCCATTTCCACAATAGTCAATTACAAATTCCACAAGCCACCCCATGACTGCATGAGGCTTTGGGGAGACATCTATACACAAACCATAACAGATAGTATGTAATATTTCAGCTCTGATGTACAATCTTTCAAGTTCCAGGAAGTCATAGCCTCTATCTTGAGGCTCGATCCCAGCTGACAGTGTGGAGCACTGGCTCTTCGTCCTGTCTCGACCCAGCTCATATTGGAGAGCAGCAGGTGTGGATTATCAGGGAAATACACGTGCCTTCTTCAAAAATTACCACAAGCACCTCGGCTAGATCAATACACACTGCTAAAGGCCAACTGAAAGATAATGAGAAGTCCTAGCCAGCTCTGGACATATCAATACGAGGACATAGGGTCAGGCTCAGTCAAAGTGGAGACAGTGGCTCTTCTTTCAAGGAGAGCTGCTGAAGCGTCCTCCACAGCCCACAGTGGTAATCACAGTGCTTGGGAGGTTGAAAAACAGGCTCACTACAAGTCTGATCTGTGTAGTGAGACCCAGTACTAAATACTTTAAAGATAAATAAATGTGGGTATGGGGGGGTGGCACATACCTGTAATCCCAGCACTTGGGAAGCTGGAGCAGGAGGATCAATATGAGTTCAAGACCATCCTGGGCTACAAAAGTGAGCCCAAGGCAAGCCTGAACTGCATAGTGAGACCTGTTTCAAAAACAGATAGATAGATAGATAGATAGATAGATAGATAGATAGATAGACAGACCAATAGATAGATAGATAGATAGATAGATGATAGATAGACCGACAGACAGACAGACAGACAGACTGACCGACCAACCGACCCGTGGGCCTGCCATTCCAACACTACCTCCGGGGTGCACTGAGAAGGCAAGTGAGACTGGGCACGATGTTGTTGCATGAAATCCCAGTATATAGCGATGCAGGGAGAAAAACCTGACCTTGGGTGGATATGACCTCCAATAGGGAACCTCCAAATGATGTAGGGAAAACCGATCCCCAACTTGAAAAGTATTGAGACAAGTTCGTGTTCTCTAAAACCGAAGAATGAATTTGAGGAACAGAGGTAATGAGCAGAACATATTTATTGAGGGAAAGAAAGCTCCTGTCAAAGAGAGGGACAGGAGGGGGGTCCCCAGTGGGTGTCCCTGGGAAACTGTCTCTTCCATGTGGTGAGGCAGGTCTAAGGTTGTGGAGAAGACATGGGAACTCGCTTAGGTGGGCATGAGGTGGTACAAAACTGTAGTCAACCAATCAGATTACAAGCACCATTACTCAGGTAAAATACATTAAATCCAGTCTCTTCCTGTTGGAGGTTGGGTTACTGACTCAACTGGGCTCTTTCAAGGTGATTGATACCTACTTAGAATATCAATCCCTGATGCCCATCCCTAGAGAAGTGGGTAGTTACCTTTGTTTACTCTTGTCTTGGGATCTGGCCCGTGGAAGAATGTCTGTCCCTAGTTGTAAAGTCACCTCATCTTCCATGTTGTCCTTGAGGGCCTGGCCCTGTCTGACTGCTGATATTTCTATCTAATTCAGCTGCCTAAGACAGTAGGAAACTGTAAACAGACATATCTACAAGTCCGATCTAGTAGTGAGAACCTGAAAACCTCCATAGACTCTTTCCTAAAAATACAATAAATGAATAAATATAAATAAAACAACCAGATGAAACTCCTGCCTCTAACCTGTTATGGGTTCTCAACATAGAAAACAGACCAAAATCCAATTATTAAAATTTAGGAGCCCCAGATGGGTGTGGTGGTACATGTCTGTAATCCCAGCACATGGGAGGCTGAGTTGGGAAGATCAGTGAGAGGTCAGGACCAGCCTGCACTACAAAACTGAGCTCAAAGATAGCCTGAACTGCACAGTGAGACCCTGTCTCAAAAAAAAAAAAAAAAAAAATGTAGAAACCACATCGTGTTTGGCAAATAGAACAGCCGCTTTGGACAGTGTGACCATTACTCAGCATAAAGTCTTTTTTTTTTTTTTTTTCTTATATAATGGCCAGCTCAGCCTGCTCTGGGGTTGGGGGTGGGGCTGCAACATCGCATGGTATAGGGGATCAAATCACAGTCCCTGTGGTTGTTTAAGCTTGCTTTAGCAGGGGCTTTATACCACTGAGCCATCTCGCCAGCTCTCAGCATATATTCTTTCTTTTTTTTTTTTTTTTTTTTTGTCTTTTTGAGACAGGGTCTCGCTATGCAGTTCAGGCTGGCCTTGAACTCACTTTTGTAGCCCAGGCTGGTCTCAAACTCACACCAATCCTCCTGCCTCAGCCTCCCAAGTGCTGGGACTACAGTCGTGTACCACCATGCCGGGCTAGCATGTATTCTTTCTGAGAGCATTGTTTAGTTCCCGTTTAACATACATCTGTGTACGAGCAGTCTTGACTACTACAGCTAGGCTTTCCAGTTGGTTAGCAACGCCTTAGTTATTTTGTACAGTTAGAAACATTTCGACCTTTCCTTGGCTTTATGGTGTAGATCTCTTCTGGGAGTCTCAGTCTATTGATGATTTATCAATGGTGCCCCAAGCCTCTTTGAGGTCTTACAAGGAAGTAGGGTCACAGAAAGTTGAACAGAGTAATTTTTTACATTTAGTTTTTGTTATAGCCTGGCATAACTAACTCCATTTTAGGTCACCTCCGCCATGTTGTTGTTCTGTATGCACCGAACTAAGTTTCGGTTGCCATGGTCATTGTTTCCATGAGGTTCTGGGCCTCCTTTGTGATGTCAATCATACAAGCATAAGTTCCAGTTTCCCTGTCACTGTGTCCATGAGTTTCTGTCTCCTCATTGTAATGCCAATCACACGTCGAGGTCGACCCCCTTGAGTTTAGTGCAGCCCCATAGCCTGTGTCCTCCAATCAAGTTACAAGTTATCACACCCCCTTGTTAATTCCACCAATTGAGGAAAAGGTCAATTCTGTAATGATTGCTGTTGGCTTCTGTAGTACCACTTGCTTCAGTATAACGTGTATCCTCCAATCAGATTATAGATCCTCATGCCTCTTGTTCTGCAAACCCACCAATCAAAAAGATTTTTTACCCTATTAATGACTGCAATTGGCTTCTGTATCACCGCTTGCTTCTATACAATTCCTACACACCACCCCCTTGGCGCGCCTCTCTGCACTTGCACTGAGACCGCTGCTGGGTACCAGCTAAAATAAAGCGCTCTTTTTCTTTCTGGGCCTCTGTTGTCTCTTTCTTAAAGTACAACAGTTTTACATTAACTCATCACATTACTTTGACATTAACCCTCCACATAACCCACGTCTTTGACTGCAAGGCTTGAAGGAAACCTGTGCTTTAGAGACAAAAATGACCTTTTTACACTTTGAGACTCAAGCTCTGTAGGGAGCAGGCTGCACCCAATGGAAAGCAGCAAGGCCCGCAGCTGGGACCCTGAGGCTCAGCTCAGCCTGGTAAGGCTGCGCCCACGTGCGGAGAGGGGGCGGGGCGTGGGGGCGGGGACGCAGCCTGCGTCCCTATTTAGAGCCCGGGACCCTCCACTCCCTGCCTGGGGTCTCCAGGTGCCCTCACTGTGCTCGTCGCGTTCCTCTTTGGTCTTGCCCTCCGGGTCGCTCTCGCGCAGACATGTTGGGCTGGAGCCTCGAGCTGGCCGATTACCTACAAGGGAAGATAGCCTTTGAGGAGTTCGAGCAGCGCAGAGAAGAGAGGGAGACACAGGAGAAGGTGAACAGGCGGCAGGTAACAGGCGGCAGGTGGCAGGCGGGGTGCCGCGAGCCCGAGCCCGAGCCCGAGCCCTCGCGCTGGCCAAGCCTTTGCTGCGCGACCCGGAGGGTCCTGGGCGCAGCCTGGGGCTCCCGAGCGGCGTGGCCAGAGTTCAGAGCTCGGGAGCTGAGCAGTCCTGGCCGGGACCTGCCCGCGTTCTTTTGCCTATTTCGGAGTAGCTAAGCATGCCAAGGGATCTCCAAGCTATAGCATGGAGACTCAAGTCAGTTTTTAAAAATCTTTTTTATGTTTTTGGTACTGCGCGGCTGGGACCTGTGTGGATCGTGCTGTTTTCAGCCTCCCCAGCGCAGGGGTTCCGGGCCTGCGCCGCTGCACAGCGCGCAGGGGATGGGACTGGGCGGCCTGTGGTGCCAGGGCTTGAGTCCAGATCCTAATGCTTGCCTAAGCAGACGCTTGGTCAGCTGAGCTGGCACACCCGCTCTATAAATTGATTTTTTTTTTTTTTTTTTTTTTCCGTTCCCTTACACTCACTTCAACCCCTCTTTGCCTCCCCATAGTAATTCCGCCACCAGCCCCCAACCAGGGATTTGAACTCTGGCCATTGCCAGGCAAATGTTTATTCTACTGAGCTATCTCCCCAGCCCATAAAATCTTCCTCCCTCCCTCCCTTCCTTCCTTCCCAATAGCCAGCTCAGCCTGACTTTGCGTGGGCCTGGAATCCACCGTGGTCCCTGCAGTTGCTTAAGCTTACCTAAAGAGGCGCTTTAGAACGCTGAACTTTGCAAGCCCTTTTTTTTTTTTTTTTTTTTTCCCCCCCCTTTCATCTTTTTAAGACAGCGTTCAGGCTGGCCTTGAGCTCACTTTGTAGCTCAGGCCAAACTCCAAACCCCAGTGGTCCCACCACAACCTCCCAAGTGCTGGGATTATAGGCCTACACCACCACTTTTCACCCTGCTTTCTTTACTTTTTACTTTTCTTTCTCCTTCCTGTCCCTCTTCCTCTCCTTATGTGTCAGTTTTTTCCTCCTTCCTGGGACAAGTCCCCAGAGCTCGGCATGAAGGAAGGAAAGGTGTATTTAGCCCCATTACTGGAGGCCGCAGTCCTGTGGTCAGCTAGCTCCAGTGGTGGGCACGGCCACGTGGCAGAGAATAAGCAGCCTTTCACAGCAGCGGCAGAGGGCCGGAGAATGCAGAAGTCCTGCCAATCACAGCAACAGAGCCAGTCTGTCTCTGTCTCTGTCTCTGTCTTTCTTTTTAGACTGCCCACCCTGGTGGGTGTAGGACCCACACCCAGAATCATCCCAGCAGTGCTCAGAACCTGATCCCAGCCTTGGGTCCTGAATCAATCACACACTGTAGAACTGCACCTTAATTCATGAGGTTTTGGGAGGATAAAACCATGGTGTCTTACTTAACTGCTTTTTCAATACCCGCCTAGTACATGCTTCGGTCCTTATTTACCCTCGATGTTTCTTATACCACAGAGTGCTGTTTATACCCGTGTAAGCTTATCTTCATGGGAGAGTAGTCCTCCACTGTATATTAAAAAAACACACCTTTTTGGGGGGCTGGGGAGATAGCTCCGTGGCACAAGTGCCTGCCTGGCAAGTGCAAGGTCGTGAGTTTGAACCCCAGTCCCACCAAAAAAAAAAAAAAAACAAAACACCTTTTTATCCATTCCTCTGCTAATGGACGGGTGTGCCATTTCCAAGATTTGGCCCCTGCCCACTGTGCCCACATAAACATGGGGTGCCCAGATCCCTGGGGTGTGATGCTTTCCATTC
Organism: Myocastor coypus; assembly: GCA_004027025.1. Classification (NCBI taxonomy): domain Eukaryota; kingdom Metazoa; phylum Chordata; class Mammalia; order Rodentia; family Myocastoridae; genus Myocastor; species Myocastor coypus. The sequence continues at coordinate 33,757 of PVJA010021978.1, forward strand.
TTTCAGGGAGATACCAAGGAGGGGACTAGCTGGGACCAATGGGACCTCTAGTCTAGTTTGCAAATGCCCTATTAGCAGGGACACCGGAGGGCTAAATCTTCATTTGTTAAATGAAAACTTTCAATCCCAGAGTCTTCAGGAAGAAGGAAAAGTATTAGCTGAGGAACGCCCAGGTGATGCTGAAGTGCCTTCCTCGTTGGGAATCAGCTCTGCCAGATGCCACCTCAGGGATGCCAGTGAAGGTACAGTGAGTCACCTGCATTCAATGTTGGGGACCTAGGGTCCTCTGAGCCCTTGGTGCAACTTTGAGACCGAGTCTCAGGTAGTTTCCTCGGTTCTCCACACCCCTGAGGTCCTCCTCAGAGCCTCCTGGGCAGCTGCAACTGTAGGCCTGTGCCTGCAGTGTGCCTGGCTGAGGAGGGTCTTTTAGGTCCATGAGTACCATGAGCTCCATTATCAGGAAATATCTTAGACCCCATCAGTGTTTGGGGCCCTTCCTATGTATATCTAGTGATGGTGTGGTTTTTGGGATTAAACTGGGGAACAGTGAGCGAGCTACATCTTCTGTTGCCAACTGCTTGCCCACCAGGGGACTTCCTACCTAGGGTAAGTCTGTTCTAAATGGGCCCTCGCAGGTGAGCCTATCTCCAGCTTGTCCTGCCCAAAGTGTAATGAGCTCCACTTGAGGCAGAGGGGTTCTCAGCTGTGTCAGACAGGAGGGCCACTTGGCTGGGCTGATGGGCCTTTACAGGGAACATCCAGAAAACATTTCCATCTGGGCAACAGTTGCTCACAAAGTGGTCCTCGTTCCTGGATCCAGCGCTTAGCCCTGCAAATCTAGGTGCCACGTGTGTCAGTGCCTCCCAGCTACTTAAGTTTCTTGGAACCTGATGGGTGAGTTGACATGGAAATGAGTGGCTTCCAGGGCTTGGCTCAGGTTGTGGTGTCTGCTTGCCTGAGGACTTAGCCAGGGTGCTGACCCTGAGTTAGGTAGCTTTGTGCATGGTGCTGGGTTGGGAGTGGAAGTAGAGAGTGGCTCTTCCCCGCTGAAGCCTTGGCACTGAAGTACACTGTGGAGAATCAAAGGAGGCC